>SSNS01000377.1:408088-433265 GCA_006937985.1 Aphyosemion australe
GTGTGGGTGGGGGTGCTGTCAGTCACTGCCTCAGAGCTCTCTTGGTCTGCCAGGCGACGCCTCCTTTAGGCGCATCTTTCAAACAGGAATTGTGGGTGGGGTAAGACTCTGGTAGGGGGGTGACTTGCTCTTTAAAGTCATGAAAAAAAATAAAAAGAAAACAAAGTAGTGTGTACTGCAATTTATATCCAACAAATTTTTGAAAAAGCCTGGGAACACCACAGATCTGTTTAAGCCACTGAACAAGTGGAGGAGCAGAGTATAAAAGTTTAAAATCCCAGAGAACGAGTGCTAAGCAGCACCCTAACCCTGCCCCCACTCAGATTTTGAAAATAAATCTTTAAATCAAAAAAACCCTTCTGATATCTTCAAATACCAATTAATAGTACCAGGCGACTTGATACTGATTTGAAAATGATTTCACGATAGCAAAGGTAACACTCTGAATTTGCCAACTTTTTGTTGCACAATTTTAGAGACAGATGGCAAGCTAAGAGTAGTACGAATAACCGGGGAGGACACAACACAAAAGAGGAAAGTCATCTCTTTTGTTTTTGTATTAAATCCAGAGAGTGAGCGTATTGTTAATCGTCTGCTTTGTCTCCCTGATACTAAAGAACTCCTACATACGTCGCATTAGCTAGACAAATTAATCCTCACTAAAGAAACACTACACATCCATTTGTTCTAGGCTTTCACAGAACAAGTTTAGCTCTCTGTTTCTCCTTGAAACCAAATAAAGATCATAGCACAGACGTATGTTTATGTTATTGTTATTGCATGACTGTGATAGAAGCCATGACAGAAATCAGCGAGAGTAGGTGAATCTACAGAAGTAATGGTGTCTGGGCTGTTAACAGGGACGTCCTTCAGAGGTATATCCATCAGAACTGTTGGACAAGAGCTGTATGGAGGTACTAAAAAGGAAGAGAGGCCAGCACGGGATGGTAGACAGGAAAACATTCAGAGAGTATCCAAAAGGAAGATTTCACAAGGTATGTTGCTCTGGTCAAAAAAGGGACTGGTAGAAAGGAGAAAACAATAGGATGATGAGGAAATGAGTGAAAAATAACTGTATGAAGGAAAAAGGAAGCATGTGACAAAGTTAATTCCTCCATCTGCTGTGTCTCTTCCTTCCTGCCACAGCTGCTCCCTTCCTTTTCACTAAATCACACCGGATTTGATGTGGTCCTTCTCTGATAACACCTGCTTTTTTTTCCTTCCTCCCATCAGCCTCTCCACCTCCTCCTCTTTCTCACCTTCATTTACTCCATCCATTTTCGCTCCTCTCCAGGCTAATCCATTCTCCTATCCCATCTTGGCTGACTTCTCGCTCTCGTTCTCACCCCCCTCCATCTGCCTTGCTTCACGATCCGTGCATGATTTACACCCATTTTCTCTGCTTCCACCTAGTTTGACGTTCAGACTGAATGGCCTTTTTGTTACAGCTCCATCATTTAGTGAAAGATCCACTTTTCATCTGGCCGTAACTTCTCATTACTTAGTAATGCACTGAAGATGGTCTAAAACATTAGCCAATGAACATTTGCTAGAGTTAACATGAGTACATTTTCTTTTAACTCTTTCCTGAACGAATACCGTAGATGGCATTTTGTCTTCAATAGAAGAAAAAAAAAGAAGTATAGTCATTATCTCTTCCTTTTTCCAGGGTAACCAATCCACAACAGAAATCCAGAAAATGGTCTCTCGAGCAACACTAGTCAGCTTCGCCTGGGGATCCCAAGGCATCCCTAGGCCAGTGTTTATCAATTCCAGTCCTCAGGACCCCCTGTGCTACATGTTTTCCATGTCTCTGCTTGCCTCAGGAGGACATCAAGTGCTGCAGATGCCTGTTAATCACTCATTCATTTAAGTCAGGTGTGTGGCAGCAGGGAAACACTGGTGTTTGAAAGGGCAACATGGAAAACACGTAGAGCAGGGGGTCCTGAGGACCGGAATTGAGAAACACTGCCCTAGGCCAAAGAGGACAATCCCTGTGGTATTTCCCCTCCCTTTTGAATAAGAATGAAACCCCTCCAATGGGAGGCATCTTGATTAGATTTCTGAAACTTCTCAGCTGACACCTTTCATTGAGGAGAAACAGTGGCTCTACTTTCAGCTCCCCTGGGCGATGGAGCTCCTCGCTTTATCAATAAGGCCGACTGGCCAACCAAGGGGAAAAGTTGATTTCAGACATTTCTATCCTTTATCCCAAACTTTCCCTCATGATCCAAAACTTAAGACCATAAGTGAGGGCTAGAATGTCGATCAACTTGTAAATTGAGATCTTCTTTGCCATTGGGGCGACGGTGGCATAGGAGATAAGTGGTCGCCCCACAATCGGAAGGGCGTGGGTTCGCGCCCCGCTCAGTCTGTTACTGTCGTCGTGTCCTTGGGCAAGACACTTAACCTGAATTGCCTCTGTTGGTGGTGGTCAGAGGGGCCGATGGTGCAACAGTGCAGCCTCGCCTCTGTCAGACTGCCCCAGGGTGGCTGTGGCTACTCAGTAGCTTACCATCATCAACAGTGTGTGACTGTGTGAGTGCATGCAGCGTCTTTGAGTGTCCTAACAAAGCCCTATATAAGTTCAATGAATTATTATTATTTATATTATTATAACAGTTGAAAACAACACCCTCATTATTGCAAACATCTACTGGATGGGGTGGCTCGTCTCGGCATGACTCAACTCAACACAGTTTGGGGGGTTTTCATTACAACTGAGAAACGTCTCTAGCTGGTTGGGTTGTATGCGGCTCCGGGAGTTCAAGAGGTAGCGCGAGGTGATCTGTACCCAACACAACGGTAGAGGGAGGTGATCTGTACATGACACAAAAACGGAACTTAACGCAACAATGGAAGACATGACACCAATGTTTGCTCAGTCAGTGGCTTTTTGCAGCAGTGAGATGAAACACTTTGGAGGAATCAGTGACCCCGTCCCCTAGCCAATCAGCAACAGTCTTCTAGCACAACACATTTTCAGCCCCCTTGAAACCCAATCAAAGCAGATACTAAAAAAGGGGCAGCAACCTGCAACCATTTACAAGTAGAAGCCTTGGAACCATGCAGAACTGAGTTCGTCCATGCTGAGCAGGTACTGATGGAAAAGGGGCGTAAAGAAACACCATTACTTGAGTTAAAGTTTCACCCTTCTAACCAGAAGAAACATTTCATCTTTGTTTGGTTGAGAACCATGGCCGCTGACTTAGAAAAACTAATGCTTTTTCCAGTTGGTGAAAGTAAAACATCGCAGAAGAAGATTATTGAGAGCGCAATGTCTCATCCGGTTAACACTTTAGTTCTCTATAATCAACACTGTCAGCTCTGGCTGAACTGCTCATGCATTTATATTGACAGTTTGTTTCTGATCGTCACCCAAATCCAGACAAAGGATTGATCTGGTGAGCTGTTTTCTCAAGAAAATAAGCCACGCTGTATGTTCTTGGAAATCTTTAACAAAACCTAGGATGAGGGAATCATTCATAAGTCTAGAACCCTTCATTTTATGCCCTGAAGACGCATATTCCCCTCTTTTCCCTTTGCCTATTGGTTTTCTGCTCCAGTCTTTCTTCGCTGAGTCTGTGTGAGACGAACAGTCAATCTGCTGACATGATGACACTTAGCCTAAAGCAGGAAAACCCTGCCAGGATGAGTAGAAACACAAACGCAATGGAAAGCACTATCTGATGTAAGCTGCAAGACAACTTCAACTAAGTGGCGCAGAGTGGACTATAAGCCACACAAATGCACCATTTCACACTAGAATTAACCAGGACACTGAATCTAGCCCAGGTCATTTGACTTTTTCTTCTTCCTGCCCTTGGCGAGCGCAGATGCTTTTCTCTTCCCCTCCTCCTACCCTGCCTTCACCTGCTCTTTGTCCTGCAGTCCATCTAGAACGCCTCTCTGCATTTTCCTGTGAAGTTCTTTAACCATGGATCTGGTCAGCTGTAGGGGTGGGTGCATTTCATCGATGCGGCGATGCATCGCAAAGCTTCACGTGAGGATTCAGAATCGATTAATGAACGTCGATGCTTAAAAAAATAAATAACGTGAAAGCTGTGTTGCAAAGCCGGAATTAAAAAGAAATACACGTAACCGGAGCCTTAACAAATGTAAGTTATTTGTTTTTGTGTAAGGAACATGCTTTTTACTGGCGCACAATGTGGTAATCTAGGTGCTGTGGAGGAAAATAGAGGAACCAGCAGAAACGGTCCAAAGTTTGGGATCAAACGCGCAGCTACGGGCAGATTGGCTAATGCTAACTAAGCTAGCGGATAGCAGACTCACGCCGTGGGTTCCAAAAGAACACGATGGTCTTGGAACTAAGAATGACTAAACTCTACAAGAGGAAGAAAAGTCCCACCATCCTGTTTATTCGTAGCTGTCTGCAGCTATGGAGCAGAGCCACAGCAGCTACCGGGACTCACGTTGTTGTTGCTACGAGATTGCGCAACACACCGCTCCTGGACTATGGCAAGCCGTTATAGTATTTAATTCACAAACACTTCTATCTGTGAACGTAATTTAAACTGGATTATTGCCAACCCGTACATTATAGACATGCCACCATTACATTGTTACCAGTAGAAATGAAATGTTATTCAATATCTCAAAAGCTGTAAGACAGTTGAGGTGATGGCATGTTGTTTTGCATGTTATTGAACTGTTTTCTAATAATGTTCTGTTGTTAAATAAAGTAAAGGAAGGAGAGAAAAAATGTTTCCCTAGCAGGTTTTAAATGTTTAAAGCTTTCCCTGATCGAAGTTAAGTTGTGTAAATATTTGCACTTTGACAAAGTCATACAGTCATAAAATAAGATTTTGTCTTTGGAAAAATAGTTAACTGTAAAAAAAAATGTATTTACTTACTGAGAGTAGTTTTAGAATGAAAAAAAAAGCATTAAAAATGTCAATAATCGAAGAATCGTGGCACCAATAATCGAACCGAACCAAAAACCATTATAATCGAAGAATCGAAGAATCAAAGCTCCCATAATCGAAATCGAATCGAATCGTGAAGTACCCTTTTTGGAACACCCCTAGTCAGCTGGTCTCTGAATGCCATCGATAAAAATTCTTTTCATGTTAAGAATGGAGAAGGGGGCTCCTTCCTGCCCTAACGGAACACACCCTGTAGGCTACATGATGGATTCTTGGAACAAGTGGGAGATTATATGTCTGTCGCTGCTGTCCATGGAGGGTGTAGAAGTTATAATTAGATTCATGATAACCTGGTTTCTGCAGTTTGGAACAAGCAGGTTCATGGTGTATCGCAATATTCAGAAGTTGTCGGGAGCAATTGGCAAACCTCCTAGCTTCTACGAAGGGATGTGTCGGGCTGTCAGCACTCAAGATTCTCACGTTGAACGATCGTAACTGGAAGCTGGATGCTCTGATCAGCAGACTGGCTTTGGTTTCTGAACTTGTCCATGAAATGGATCAGAACTTGGAGGAGCTTTCAGCTCGGCTTGGTGGAAACTGACCCCATTTCAGCTGTTTGGAATTGTACCAGAGATCACTGAGAGACGGGAAGGCAGACAAAACGACCTCTAGAATAATCTGAATTTGGCGCCCCCATATCAGACTTGCAATGTCGCTCATCCAAAACTCCCCTGATGTTTTTGCAGACAGATGCTCTACCCCTCCCTCCCCAGATTGCTCGCGGAAGGTCGAATTGTCACAACTGAGATGACATTGATGACGGACTCCAAAGGGTTTCGAATGAAGGCAACTGGACTTCTTTGGTTCCTTGAAGACGTTTCGCTTCTCATCTGAGGAGCTTTGTCAATTCTGACTGGAATATGGGAGGGATCGATCTTATAAACTGTAGCTGATGACGGACATTGTATGATTGTGAAGTCGTCATCAGAATAAAAGCAACACCAGCCAGGAAGAAGTTCATGAGAATAGTTGTCCAGTTGATCACTTATTAGAACGGTTTCCACTATCGGAACTTCCAGGTAACTGTACCAGACCTTTGCAGTGTGTCCATATCTCAATTTCACCAGGCCAGCCCAAAAAGACCACTGTCTGCACCATTCCAGGAACCAGACAAGTACCTGCCTTGGGAATTGTACTTGGAAAAGGCCCGCTAGAGTTGCTGCATGGGAATTGTGTTGAACTCATGTTGATTATTTGTTTCTCAGTGGGAAATCATATTGGTAGACATGCCAAGCAAAAACTGGAGAGTATTAGGCGAAGCAGAATGAAAGGAAAAGTAGATTAGAAAAACTTTTCATTCATCTGTGCCATCTCTGTGTAAGCAAACAGAATCCCGGCAACCATTCCAGCTTCTTTCATTGTTGATCCCTTTTTATTATCTGCTGCTGTGGGCAACTTTTGGCGCTGATCAGTTGTGATTTGCTGATGTCTTGCAAATTCCTTAAAGTTCCAATTTTGTATGGAGACACAACGAATTTAAACCTAGACAAAGATGGGTAAAATATGAAGCTAAAATGTTCAAAACGAGCAAAAAGTAGAAAAATGTTTAAAGGCAAAATGAAACAACAAATTTAAGGGGAGTTTATCGATAAACTAAACAGCTTCCTGGCAGCTTGTATAAAAGTCATTTACAGAACAAACAACACTGCGGCGTGTGCTTTATCAATATGATGCAGCCTTGTTTTCATATAATGGGTTTCAGAGAAAAAGAGCAAGTGCAGGGGACATTCACGAAAAGATAACGCTGTGCAAAAATAACCACGTAAGCAGACTTCAGGAAAAGGTAGAAGGAGACAAATAAATGTTTTATTTTATGTTGCAATGAGAGCATGAACACAACACATGAGGGTGCAGTGCAAGCTTTTATTTGTTACAAGCCTCGTGCACCAAGTGAAAAGGGGTGCCGTAGGCTGCAAAGGTGTCAACATGAGCAGACAAAACACCCATTTGCAGAAAGGTAGAGGCAGATGAAAGTGCTGCTTTAGTGTATTGTGTTTGTTTTTTCTTTATATTGGTTTCAAACCCAACCCTTCCTCTGCTAGTTATTCTAATGTCATATATCCTGAGCAAATGTTTGATAAAGCTTTGCAAACAGACATGCTTTGATAGTGCAATGATGACATTTTTACATTTTACACAACCTTTATTTGGTACTGAATGGGAATCTGTTGAGGTAGTGTGGGTGATATGAAATCCAAGATAAAAAATTGGATTCTGAATTGGTGACATTTTCTGGATGATTTCTATTTTTAATACATTCACAGCCACGTTTGCTAATATTAGCACTGCACGCTAAGAAAACATACAACCGCGACATTTTTTCAACATCATGATGATTAATTCAGTTGCAATAAACCAATGATTTTGTCATCAAAATCTAAAAAGACAATCATGGGGGTACATCTGATTACAAAATCCATCCCTGGCATCTAGTTGGGCCTGTGATTCTTTGCTAAATTGATTTTGCATTCATCAATGTTGCAACAAGGGTGAATTTCTGATTTGCAGACCTAGCCAAAACCCCCAAACATCATTAGACTTCTATTTACATCAGTTGCCATAACGTGGGTTTCTAATGTCTGCAAAAGGGTTTCGAGAATGACGAGAGAGGAGGTAGTGATGCTGATGGTGCCATCTTTTTTTACCCATGCTAACAAGCATGTGTTATTTATTAAGCCACAGAAATAATGCAACAGTGGGTATGTCCATGCACATGTCTGATTCTCACCCAGAATCAATCAGTATCGAGTTCTGAGTGAGAAGAGGAGAGAGATGCATCATGTGACGTAGCTCAAAGAGAGCTGACTAAATGTAGACTTGTTGAATTTTAATTATTTGTTGAAACATTTCCCCCTTTATGCAAGGCGATGAAATATACCCTCGAAATTATATTAATAGAAAAACTGTACACACACACACACACCTGAGAGTGTTGTTCGTATTCTAAAACAACCTTTTGCTCTTTGGTTCAGTTTTTATTCAACTCCCTCTCCCTCGCTCGCCCTCCTGTCTTTTTCACTGCCCCTCTCTCTCGTCTCTCCCCGTCTTGCTCTACTTCCCACAGCCACAGGCAAGGACACAGAGGCCTGTTGCTTCCTAAAGAGGGCAATCTACACACACACACAGTCAACCACACGGGTTATAAGACAAATTGGGGTTAGCAAATGTTTCTGTTTCTTACTCGTATGAATAAATAAATAAATAAAGATAGTTTTGTCATCTGTTTTTGCTAGTTTGCCCCTTTGCCGTCCAGGGTATTGGTGTTTTGCTTGGATTCCCTCATCGAGCGTGTGACCTGCGGTGTGTGTTTGGAGCAGATAAGAGTGTTTGTGCTGAGAGAAAGAAGAAAAGATCCTGCCAGCAGGCTAATTCTGTGCTGCATTAAGTTTGAGAGCTGATAAAGAAAGCGAGACGCTCTGATATTTGATNCCGACAAGTGGATACAAGAAGAAAATCACGGACCATTTACAGAAGCTGCTAAAGGACAAAGTAATCGACCGCTCATTTTACTACAAACTCTATCCAGGAGAAGCCACCCCATGTATATATGGTCTTCCAAAGATTCACAAGGAAGGAACACCACTCAGACCCATCGTCAGCAGCATCAACTCGGTCACATACAACATTGCAAAACACCTCTCCACCATCTTGGCCCCCCTGGTTGGAAAAACCCCACATCACATACAGAACTCAGTGGATTTTGCCAATAAAGTTCAAGATCTCAAACTGGCTCCAGGTGAAACCATTGTCTCGTTTGACGTCACTTCACTCTTCACTTGTATACCCACAGCTGAAGCAGTAGAAGCGGTCAGGAATAGGCTGGAACAAGATGATTCCTTAACCGATAGGACAAAACTGACTCCAGACCAGATCTGCACCCTCCTAGACCTTTGCCTTTCCACCACCTATTTCAAACACAATGACAAGTTTTACCGGCAGAAACATGGATGTGCCATGGGCTCCCCAGTATCACCTATTGTCGCCAACATCTACATGGAGGAAGTGGAAACCAGAGCCTTGAACTCCTACAATGGAACAACACCAAGCCACTGGTTCAGGTATGTGGACGACACATGGGTCAAAATTCTCACGCAGGAAGTAGAAGGCTTCACCAGGCACATTAACGCTGTGGACAAGAACATCAAGTTCACCAGGGAGGACGCACACAACAACACACTGCCCTTCTTGGACTGTGCTGTGCAAATTGAAGAGGATGGAAGTCTCAGCATTGAAGTCTACAGGAAACCGACCCACACAGACCAGTATTTGCATTTCGACTCACATCACCCACTGGAGCACAAAATGTCAGTTATCAGGACTTTACACCATCGGGCAGAGAATATCCCCACAAAGACTGAGGGAAAGCAAAAGGAAGAGAAACACGTTAGGAAAGCGCTCCAAAACTGCAGATACCCCAACTGGGCCTTTGTGAAATCAACAAAGAAGTCTAGAAAGGAATCCACAGCAGCAAACAGCATAGAGAAGGACAACAGGCGCAGAGGTACCATCATCCCATATGTGGCAGGAGTCTCTGAGAAACTGAGAAGAATTTTCTCCAAACATAACATCCCTGTAAACTTTAAACCCAACAATACCCTCAAACAGAGGCTGGTCCATCCTAAAGACAAGACACCCAAACAGAAGCAGAGCGGCGTCGTATATGCAGTCCAATGCAGTGAGGACTGTCCAGAGCTTTACATAGGGGAAACTAAACAACAACTACACAAGCGCATGGCACAGCACAGGAGAGCCACCTCTTCAGGCCAAGACTCTGCAGTCCACCTACACCTGAAGGACAAGGGCCACACCTTTGAAGATGACAAAGTCCACATTCTGGACAGAGAAGATAGATGGTTTGAGAGAGGAGTGAAGGAAGCCATCTATGTCAAAATGGAGAAACCATCATTAAATAGAGGAGGAGGACTCAGGTTTCACCTTTCCAGCACCTACAATGCAGCTTTGAACCAAGTTCCAAAACAGTTTCAGTCCAGTTCACACCCTCCTGCATCTAATCAAAACAACGACTCACAAACAATAGAGGCTAACGAGGCTAACGACTCATCAAGAGGTAGGGAGGAGGGGCATTCACAGGCAGATGCTGCTCGTTGAGCAACAATAGACAGCTACAGTTTATAAGATCGACCCTCCCATATTCCAGTCAGAATTGACAAAGCTCCTCGGATGAGAAGCGAAACGTCTTCAAGAAACCAAAGAAGTCCAGTTGCCTTCATTTGAACCCCTTGGATTACCATGACCTGGATGACTGAGAACCTTCACCAGACATCTATTGATGTAATTGCTTCACTTTCTAAAAGGGCAATTCCAGCCATTTTTAGATGTAATTCTGAGAAAAAGCTATAAAAAAATTACTCCCTCACCTGCTGTAGAAAGCTTGCTGAATGGCCTCAGTTCAGAGAAATTGCTTTTATGTCCTTTATGATCTAACAGCTAGTCTGAGTGAAGCTAAAACCAAAGTGTATTTGTGTCATCTTGAAATCCCATAACAGCTCAAGAACAAATCACTACGATCAGAGAAGGCGTTAGCTCATCGGTCCTGAAACTCAAAAGGAAGGCCATTTACGAAGTCATCTGCCAAATACACGAGAATTTTATGCGTGAAACAGCACGGAGACAGCAGGTTAACTATGCGTTGCCTGCGCGTTAATGCATACTTTTTGTGTGATAGACACAGAATTTTGTGCGTTTTTGGCCCAGCTACCTCCGCGGTTAGCGTGCTAAATATTTAGTTAGTGTGTAGCAGTGAAATCAGTCCCCACTGAAACACTTTCTCACTGCAAACGTTCTGGACATTGTCTAGGCTATTGACCAGTATTCCGGTATATGAAAAAGTCATAATGGAAATAAACCGGTTTTTGGTACAAACCGGTATGCCACACAGGCCTAATCACCAGCTCATCTTTAAAAGTGCATCATTGCTGCAGTATTGATGTGTACAATATCAATATTGTCTACTCACAAAATCAGCCCTATCAGGACTTTGCTAAGACGTCAGCATGTCACAACCGTTTCAGCAGTGAGTGATGTCACTGATCAGCGCCAAAAGGCATCCGTGGACATTAATAACATTAAAAAGTTTTATTCTGTCAAAGTAAGCCATAATTTAATATGTTCAGGAGACGGGGAGAGCGGGTCTTCCAGTTATACAAATTGCGGTTGTTTTGGCGACATCTGCCGTTGTCCTTTCCAACTGAGTTACAGCCAACTGGCTTGAGTTAACCACGAGTCTGGCGACTACACCAGACCTTTCCAAGTACATAACCCAGTTCAGGTACTTTGTTGGTTCCGGAAATGGTCCGGAAAATGGTCCTTTTGAGTCAGTCCGGTGAAACGGAGATGCATTCCGAGAAGGTCTGGGAAAATTACATGGAAGTTCCGATCGTGAAAGTCCCATTAGTCATCATCACACATTGGTGAAATTACATCTCCACATTTGACCCATCCCTGTGGGGAGCGGTGAGCTGCAGCTGTGGCTGCGCTCGGGAACTATTTGGTGGTTTAACCCCCCAATCCAACCCCTTAACGCTGAGTGTCAAGCAGGGATGCATTGGGTCCCATTTTTTCAAAGTCTTTGGTATGACCCTCATACCACTAGGCCACTGAGCTGGTCTAGCCTTATAACCAAAATGATGAGCCACCAATATGTGGGTTTACTACAACTGATGTCATCATTGCAATATTGAATAATACAGCAATCATGCGATTGTCTAATACAACCCTAGAAGAAATAGTTTAGAGCAAACACAAGCAGGTTGTTAAATTGTGTCAGTGGTGCTAAGACACACATTGTCTCAATGTTAATCTGCTGCACAGTAAGCCGGGAGAAAAGATATGTAACCTGAGCTGGAGAGGATTAAATGTGTGCATGCATTATTTGCACGGGCCAAGATGTATAGTGGCAGTCCAGAGGCACGAATGCATAGCCAAACTTTAAAGATGCAATAAATAAACTCTCCACCTACTATCAGGTCAAGTTTAAAAAGAACAAAAATTAGTTTAGAAAAGAAAAGTGCTTTTATGATCTAATATATGTTGCGTGTTTTTTTGTTGTGTACCCTTTGTAAGCATGATTTGTGTATCTGACACAGCATGTCCTTTTATGTAACTGGATGCCACCATGTCCTTTTGTCTCAACACGTTAGATGAAAGAACAGCATATGCCGCTGCCATCGACCGTGAATGGAAATCAGTGTGTGTGTGTGTGTGTGTGTGTGTGTGTGTGTGTTTTCTGCCATATGGGAGTCTATGTCTCTGCAGAAGTACAATCATTCCCTGAGGACAAAAGCAGCTCTCAAAAACACACGGAAAATAAATTGGAAGGTATTTGTTATTATCCAGGTTCTCCAAAGTGTCGTTAATGTTAAATTTGTGTTTATATAATTTAAGCAATTGAGTTTTCATCTTAAGGAGAGAAAAGTTACGTTACAGGAAAATAAACAACGCTGTAAACCGGTCATCGGTTTCTAAAGAGCTGTAGAAAAGCCCACGTAGGTTCACCTCTAAAAGCACACACCGTCTAACGCTGCAACAAAAAGACCCCCTAAGGACCAAAGCAGCTTCGTGGCCCCATCCAGCACAACCTCTGCACTGCAGCAGAGGAACAACTCTGCACACACACACACTTTTACAAATGTGTGTGAAAGAAACAGACATCAGCCAGCAGATAGATAACAAACAGTTGGGACATAACTAGGTTTTATGGTTAATCCAAAACATTATCTCTGATCTTTTTCATAAAATGTAATAATTCTGTGTGTTTACATTCACTCTGTGATTATTGAGGAAGGGTTTACTGACAGTTGTGCTCACTCTTTAGCTAAACCTGCAGAGGAAGAGGAAGAAACAACAAACAAAATAGGAAAGCATGTGAGCATGATGCATTATGGCTTTTCTTCCTTATTTCACTCAATAACAACAATAACAGTGTTTTATTTTAGTTTATAGTTTATAGATTACTGGGTGGTCTTTAGAGAAGGAAATATAGATTCAAAATCTAGAATCAGCTTAAATTCAAATGTTGCTTACTGAGGTAGATAATTGGAAGGACAGCCTAGTCTAGAGTAGACGATCTGGTATAAGACCAGTCAGAGATTAGTGTGAGAAATCTTGAAAAATTTTATTATGATAGAAAAAAAACTGCTTTAAGAAAAATGTTGATGTTTTCTAAGGTTTTGTATTTTGGATTGGCTATCCTGAATAAGCAATGACTCAAACAGCCAAGCAGAAACACTAACAGCACTGCTGCACCATTCAAGTAAACGATGTAATTACACAATTCTCCAACCACCCCCACCCCGAGTCCAAAATTAGCTTTTTGGTTCATCCGCCAGCATCAGGTAGACTATGGAGTCATATCAAGCTCTGATCTCTATGGGCTATTAAACAGCATCATGCCCATAGTAATTATAACCCCCCACTTGTTAGTCTGCAAACTCAGCGTTACCATCTTTTTAAACACCCTTTGCCTTCTATTCTTCCAGTCCTTTTGTAACAAAACAGACTCAAAAGGTTAGAAAATCACCAACTTTAAAATCAGTCAACTTTGGTCTCGGCCATGTTCAGACCAGCCGTTAGTTTATCAGTCCTCAAGGACATAACGCATTTCTCAGAAAAGAGGCCTTCAGAGCGCTAGTTAATATAGACAAGATCATTATTTACAACTTTTTAACAAAAACAACCTTCAAAATGGACAAAAAACCACTTTAAACTCAAAGTGCCCCTGAGTATTACAGGTACTCTGCCCCTGCAGCCAGAACCTAGAAATGATGCTCTGCTGCACCCCAAAACTGCTGCGAGCAACAGAAAACGTAGCTTTTCTCCTGTGTTTGTGATACAGTAGCAACAAATAAGCTCCTTGCTATTGACCCTGTTTGTGCAAGTGTGTGTACCTACTGTTTCTCTGCTGACTCACTGTAAAGCCTAAACCGATGTCGTCAGGTTGCACATTTAATTCCCCAGGAAGATCTCCAAAGCAGCTATCATTTGTGCACAGCGAGGCCTACTAGTGGAAATCTCTTGGCAAGGTGAGATGTTTCTCTACATTTCTGCAAACACCCACATTTCAGAATGTTGAAATAAAGACTACAGTAGTTAGCCTTTCAGCTGTGATATAGTTCATCTGGAAAACTCTACTGGTACGTTCCTTTTGAACTAAGAAAGGCACTGGATAAAAACCGCTCATTAATGTAAATATTTAGTTAGGGGTGCACCGATTGCATTTTTTGGCCGATCACCGATCTTGAGGAAAACCTGACTTGCTGATACCCATTGTATCTTAACTAAAAGCAGATTACATCAATGTTTCAATTTCCTTTTATTGAGAAACCCAATATGAATACTCATGAAACAATACCAGTTTCAACTGGACATGACGTAATGTAAAATATAAATGAACATATTTAGCATTGCTGTTTGAACTACAAAATCATATTTGTTCCTTTAGACTTTCAATTTTCTAATTTTGAAAACAAAACTTTTGTACCTGTTTTGACACACTTGTCCAAAAAATATTCTCTAGCAATGAAACCTGAGATCGAGGCCGATAGATAGTCATATTTTAATCTCCGTAGTCATTTGAATTATGTAATCCAAGCCATGAAGGAAATTTAGATCTAAATTGGGTGGATGAATGAGCAAACCCAAGGCTCCTTAACAATCTCTTTCTGCTCGTGTGTGTGTGTGTGTGTGTGTGTGTGTGTGTGTGTGTAGCAGGGCAATTACAGTGAAGCGGTCAAACAAATGCACGATGTATAATTCAGAACATCGTGCATTACCGCGCCGGATGTCCTCATGCAAACGTATTGGTTACTAGAGCAGTGGAATCATTTTTAATGCCACGGCCTTTGCTGTGCATCGTTGTCTGTATGTTTGTTTTTAAAAGGACAACACCACATGACATATTACATCGTGTGTCATAATTTATTCAACAAAACCAAAATAGGAGTGGTGTGAGAACGACCGAGTCCATCTCACCATTCAACAGCTCGCTGAACCGCTTTTAAAAATCGTCTTCCTTACGACTCACCTATCTCTTACATCACTGAAGGAATGTTGGCACGCTCTCCTGAACAACGTTGCTTCAACTCATTGGAGTTTGCAAGAATTGAGTTATGCACAGCTCTGTTAAGATCCTGTTGCAATGTTTCAATCAGGTTAGGGCTGGACTTGGACAACGCCATTGCATCTCGATTCTCGTCTGTTTCAGCCTTTGTGGTGTAGATTGGCTTCTGTGCTTGGGTCGGGTGACCGTGTGCAGGGACCAATTTCAGCCCAATGATTTAGCTGATTGTTACAAAGCCTGTCGCTTTAATTAAAGGTTTCAACGGGCCAACTCACAAATCTTTGTTTTCTCTTGCTGCTTCTAAAGAATTCTAGCGAAAGTTCTGACTGAACAAAAGAAGTGATTACTATCTCACTCACCCTGACCTTTCCAACAGGATGCTGCAGCAGCCACTGCTATTAATACCATGAAATAAATTCAATCTCAGAGGCGTGTAGCCCATCTAAAAGGCATTCGTGTCACAATGTTTCTCACTTTGTTTAGACGTGTTGGTTTGGAATGTTTGGACAGCACTGTATGTCTTAGTTTAAGGGGTTGATGGACCTTTTATCCTAAAGTAAGATAATCCAACTTCAAATGGTAAAACTTTCAACCCAAAAAAGATGGTTTAGGTCTTTAGAAATTAGCTCTGTGGAATTATTAAGAACGACAAATACCTTACTCGTCTTGAACATCCCGTTTTAAACAAATGAATGACCTTAGCCCAGATAAATTAGCTAACTGAAACAGCAGAACCGAGACCATTGTACTTTATGGGGTCATTATTATATAGCCACACATTTTGGATTATAAGAATTTTGGCCGACATTTTGTGAATTTTCTGACCAGAAATTAGGGCTGGGCAATAAATCGAAAATGTATCGTTATCAAAAATTCTGACTCTAACCGATATCATTTTCCCCATGTCAATAAATTCAATTATTAAAAAAATGAGAAGCTGTACCACCTCGAGTCACACGACAACGTGACTCAGCGTAATACACGTGACAGCCACATCTAGTGGACAGCTTTTGTTTTTGCGCGCACATGTAGTTATCGTCAATTTATCGTTATCCAGGTGAATTCTAGCCTAGTGAACTAGACCAAATTCTTGCTTTGCAGAGTTTGGTCTAGGCACGCTTCATTGGAATCCTCGCAGCCCAAAACACTGCTGTGTCTATCCAATCACAACTCGCTATAGTTTTGGTTGGGCCAATCACAGCGCTCTATATTGTGGGCGGTTCACGAAATTAGGCTACTTTTTAAGTAGGTTTAGGGCAGTAGTAGTCCATCTTTGTCTTGGACCCACTCAGACTAGCCGTTAGCTTCTTAATTTCTCCTAGATGATGTCATCTAGCTAGCTACGCATTACAACAGACGTAAACGTAGTTGCTTAGTTGGTCTTTTTTGCATCGTGAACCAGTTTCCCAAAAGAAAACTTTTCCAGATACCATTCACACTAGCAAAACCAAATACAATATAATCCATCAAATTCACTTATAACTAAAGCTGTCCAAGTTAATGCGTTATCACCACGGTAAAAACATTCTTTCAACGCCAACAAATAACATACATCAATACATTTTTAAATAGTTTAGAAACTCTGTTGCTCACTCGCTATGAAATGTTTTAAATCTCGCAAACACACATTCTGCGTTGCATGTACACACCGAGCGCATAAACGTGATACGAAAAAGGACGTTATAATTGTGAGCATGACTCAACCAATGCCTACACGCAGATCAGGGGAAAACTGCAGCGATGAGCAAACAAACTTTGTCGTGCGATTAATCGCGATTTAAATTGCACTTCAACAACGTAAATTAAAATATATACATGGATTTTTTTAAAGGAGTTCTTGTTTTGAGAGTAGTTGTCCATGACCTTGTGATCACCGTTACAAGACATTTAAAATGGTGGAATTCCCCCCAGAAAAATCTTTTTCATCCATTCAGTTGGGAACACAAGGGAATGTTGACTAAAACATGACGTGAAACACTTGTTGAACCGCATGGTTAAGTTGTGAAACCCAAAACAAAAACCAGGTATCCATCTATAGATCTGAGTCACGGGACTTTCCCCTCATCTGTAATGATTCAAGGTAACTAGTTAAGCACTTGGGCTCATTCTTGGAATGCCTGCTGCAAAGCAGCAGCGGCACAGAGGCGACTTAACTAAAAAAAACTCTTCCAGACGCTGGAATCTTAACCGTGCGGGTGAGAATCTGAGCTCAGGTATACGTGGTCTAGAGGAGAGCTGCTGATCTTTATTCACTACGGCCTGTTTGGTAGGTGAAGTGTCAAGCTGCAGAGAATGAAAGCTTCACCCCCCGTTAGGGTGAGGGATGAGAACCAATGAACTGAGCAGTGGGGACGATGCCGAGCAGCAGCTTGTGTGTGTGTGTGTGTGTGTGTGTTTATTCCATGACACTGCAGAACCAAAAAGAGACAGCAGGGAAATAAATCAACCATTATGTTGATCTGAATAAGCTGATCTGGAGCCAGGGAGATGATTTATTTTTCACTTGTAAAGGGTTAGGATGGCTGATCCCAGGCTCAGAGGTGGTGTATTAATGGATATTAGGAAGGATAGAGGCTGGATTTTCCGTTTACCCTTCAGTTTGCTCATATTTATAGAAACCAGAAAAATTTGACTCATGACTGCTTAAATAACTGATATCATCCCGTCCCTCTTACACACTTCCTGTTGCTCCCCTTCTGAAAATAGCCACCAAGGAACAAAACAAACAAATATGAGTGGACGTCTGCAGCGTTTTCTCCCCTCCAGTTTCTCTACGGATCAGGATTTTGGAGGAAGCAGCTGAAAACGTGTTTGTGCCTGCGAGGGCAAACTCAGCCCACAGCGCAGCATAAACAACATACCAAGTGGCATTTTGAGTAGACAGGAAGAGGTTTTGAGCAACAACACCTCAACTGGAGGAGGGGGTGTTAGTTCTTGCTGCAGCAGCAGAGATTAAGAAATAAGGAAGATGAAATGAAATAAACAGCTCAGCTGTTGGAGCTTGTAGTAAAAATGTGTACTTTTAGCGCTGGGAGGTGTGTTTCTTCAGCTCTTTCTCTTGGCCATGTGTGTGTGTGTGAGGAAATCCCATTTAAATGTAGATGACAGAGCCACTCCTTCGTCTCCCATCTCATCTTCTGTTTCTCTCTCCAAATCCTCATTTTCTCTCTCTCTCTCCGTGTCTCTCAGTTTTGCTGCAACTGCAGTGAAATCGAAAAGTATTTGACGGACCGTGACGACTGCGGAAAATAAGGAAACTAAAAACGTTCTGCAATGACATTTTACAGCTCAGAGTCACAACATTCTAATGTAGAATAAGGAGGAGGAAATGAGACGCTCCAAAATAGAGGTGCAAGAGTTCATGATTCAGTCACACAAACACACACACTCGTCGCTAAAAAGCAAAACACACCCCGAAAGGCTTTGCCTCAAAACCAGTAAAGCCCCAAAGTGTGTTAGAAAGCAGAATAAAGAAGTCGGCTCGCATGCTTTGGGAAATGGCGACTGTTTTTGTTGTCTGCTTCTGTAAAAATACTAATGAAATTCAGATTTTCAACTAAAATTATTAGAAAGTTGTAGATTTGTTTATAATTAGGCGTTTTCAAGATTGTGAAAGATTAAAACGTGTTGACTATCTGAGCAACGCAAAGCAATCATAGAACCGTCACAGAAAATGGGTCAGAAAGACTAAGAACACTTGTTTCTGCCCAACGGTTTTAGATGTGACGCACTCTAAGCCTGATCACTTCCTGCCTGGTGGCAGCATGCATTTTAACTAAAGGAATTTTTAATTGATGGTTATCTTTGGATTTGTTCTGTTAACATAACTTTACTAAGAGTTGGTGATTTGGCAACATGTTAGCATTAATAGCACCTCGTAGCATAAGGCAGCTAATGCTATGTGTTTATGCCGTTGCTTCATGTCAAATAGGGAAGTAAAGTGGATATATTGTTCTGAAATGTATAAAACATTAAATAAAATCATAATACAATCATGATCATGACTTTATTGTAAGAAAAAAATATTGATTTTTACCACTTTGTCTACTTCTGGTTTGACCTCCAAGTAAGGTCGGGACGAATTTATCAACCATTGGCGATGGACTAGCCTTGCATCTAGCGCCTTTTTTGTGCCTATGAATTACTCTCAGAGACTTCCAGGTCAAATCAGCATCTTTATTTGCAAAACTCTATGTAAATATTAATCATCAATGGAAAGCAAGGATTCTTTTGATTCCACTGATATTTGACAATCAAGGAAACAACCATAACTGTAGACACGGTTGTCAAACCCTCTCAGGAATTCAAAATAATGTCAAAATCAACGTACAAAGCCTCATATAACTGACAGAAAAGTGCCATCTCCATCAAAAAAATGGTCTTTTTACATCCACATGGGTCAAATAAAGGTACACCAATAAAAATAGTCCATAACAAGTCTTATGCCTACAATTCACAAGATATAATGTCGCCCTGTATTTGTTTAAGTAGCTCAAACCACTTGCGACATAGTATGATGGTGAATGACGCATTAAATAGCCAGTGAAATTTAGAAAACAGCAATCTCTCACATGAGGACCCTTCGTGGTCTGCTCCTGCAAACTGATTAAGAACGACTGTGATTGGTGGATCGCTGTGTGCATCACCTGCACAACGGTATTGCTCATCGTCATTTGTTAGACTGACAAAACGGTTTGAAAAATGTTACACATCACCCGTCGTTACTCCTAAACCGATCATCTATCTTTCAGAGTAAAAGAACTATTTAAATATGTTATGAAAACTAGAGATTCATGCAAGAAATCTGCCAGTGATTGGAATCGGTCAGTTATTAGCATGATTGGCTCAATCTGTGAATTCCTAATCCCAAAGTGCTAATTCACTCTAGTAATAACATGTCTCTCATGTGAAAGCATTTACTTTTACAAGGACAATTTTCAAGTTAATTAGAAATTTTAAAAGGTTATAGAATTTTGCTCAAAATTGGCCAATATTCAGCCTTGTTGTCTTAATCTGAATTAGCTTAATATGACAAACTTAGTTTCAGACATTAGAACATTTTTTCAGCTTTTTTAGTCTGTGAAAAACATGTTATGTCATTTCTGAGGTGAATAGACTAAAATTTATATAATCAAGCCAGAACTATGGAAGAAATGCAAAACAGTATTGGCCCTCAAAATCAGAACTGGTGCATTTTATGTGAAATCCCATAATTAGCTCTCCATCCACATTTGGCTGCTCCTGGATCAGCACTTAACCCACGACCTTGAATCTAATTCATGTATAACAGCAGCGCTGTAAATATGGGTCAAGCTACAGACAAGATTATTAATCTGACATCAAGAGAAAGGGCCACCGCCTCTACTACACAAGATAAATCACAGATGACCAAAACATCCATCACATAGAGCCAGGGTGGCTGAGGAGTCTCACCTTTCATGACCTTGCTGCAGCATTGCTCTCATGAACATACACAAAAAACATGTATTACCATTTTTTTATTCCCCAATCCAACATTTTACAGCCTTGTAGAGCAGGCACAACATGCTTGATCACTGATCAGTCAGATTATTTACGTTTTTGTCTGCTCTGATCAAATGAGCAACAACTGAAGCCCCCACACACAATCTTGTAAAGATAATAGAACAGACATGGAAGAGGCTGGAAGTGCTACTGAGTCTAGATTATTGTGGGAAACAAGTGGTAGATGGGTGAAAACCCAAGGAATGTGGCTTTTTACATGCATGTTTTATGTTATCACCCATGTCCGTTTAATCAGGACAACACCGCAGCAACAAGCACATGAAAGGAGGTGATAACAGTCTGTAGTGTGTGTTTGTAGTTCCCCAGAGTAAACACACCGAGCGGATCGGTTCCCAGACTCAGCTCAGAAACACAAGTCATGCCCCCGCATGAACCCCTGCCTCCCGCCGCACGTCCCCCTTCACTTACCTCGGCACGCAGCTGGGTGAGGAGCGGTCCACCTCCCAGGTGGCGTACAGGTTCATGTGGACGGGCCGGTTGGAGGTGATGCTCACCGGCTTGGAGGGCTGCATGTGCGGCGAAGGGACGCCCCCAGTCCGCGGGAGCCCTCCTCGCTCCGACATCCTGGAGGCTGAAATGGGGGAGCTTTCAGGCGGAGATAAACGGTGTTTTTAGTGGGGGAGGACTACCCGAAGCAGCCTGCCGTCTCGTCTCCTTCTTTCTCTTCGTTTTCTTTCTCCGTCTTCAGGCTCGAGCCGCTGCAGAGGGAAAGTTGATCCGTTCGGTGCTAATGTACGGAAAATAGTGAAAACATGCCCGTCGTTTTAGGGGGGTTGTGCCTATAAGAAGGCAGCAAATTCCCCTTGTGTGTCCCGTGTCGGCTCGGTGTGTGTATGTGTGGGCTGCTGCTGGCTGCTGCTGGTTGCTGTTGGTGCAGGAAGCGGAAATTAGTCTCGGTGAAGTCGCTCAGTGAGCAGAAACCCAGAAGAACAACGCCTCTTTAACGACGGAGATCGTAGAGAGAGCGAGTCATGGGAATTACGGCTCTTTTCTAGGAGCCGGTTCTTTTGGTTCAGTTTACAAAAACAGACGAGTCTTTCTCTTTTGGCTCCTAAACAGTTCTTCAATTAGCACTTCTACTTATATAATGCATCAGGTTTTGATTAGTAGCATAAATGTTTGTCCAAAACAACCATGCCACATGTTTGTTTTTCTTGTTCTGCACATGAAATTGTGGGGAGAAAAAATCATGCCAAACTTAATGTAAACAATATGGCGGCTATTCCCGTGATGCATTGTGGGTAGCATACAGCTACTGATAGCCTAGCTTTTACATTTTTTTAAATCTAGCATGATGTAAAAATGTATTAAAATAATTATCGCACCAAACTTTGAAATTATAATTTATAACTAAAACTTTATTATTTATAATAAAAATTTAATAGTTTTATATTAAGCTAAATAATTGTAAAGCAGACACTCCATTTTTCCTGCATAATTCTACCCACAATGCATCTCGCCTATTTTTTCTGAGTCAAAACTTGTTTGCAAGTAAAAAATATTTTGAAAAATACTTATCAAGCAGATTTTTTTAAATAAATTTGACATAAATAAGGATAAGGATAAGATATTGTAATGGCACGAATACTTAAAGGGGACCTAGAATGTAAACCAACATTTTCCTTGTTGTTGAATAAGACAGCTTGGGTGGTCAAAAGTATCATGCCAAAAAGTCAAAGCCATGTTTGACCTACTTTTTATGTAAATTGGAAAGTTGAAAAAGGCGAGAGAAAACCTGTTCTGAGAAAGCCTTCTTTAACGCGTCATAAGGGGGAGCCACGCCTCCTCAAACCTGCATGTGTCTGAGGCCTTTCGGGGTAAACCAACCAATCAGCATGTCATGGCCGAGTGGGAGGGGCAAACAGCTCTTTTCACTGAAGGCCTGAGTAAGGGGGTTTAGAATGGCCTGTATCAGGGCTCCTGGGACAGATGAAAGCCAAAAAAAATTTTCTTATGCTTTTTGGAGGCTCAAAGCTCTGTTTTAGATTGTTGATTAATTGCATTCTAGGACACCTTTAATATCTGTGTTACTACAAAGTTTGCCATACAATGTAACTGTATTTCCTGAATCTAATTGCTAATAGGCTAAATCTAGACAACATATGTTTGAAAAAAACATTTATCTTTTAAAAATCAGTGCAAAAACTATTCTACCTGTTAGTACAATGAATCACTAAGACATCAAAACTGTTAGCTAATTTCCCTTTATAACTTTACAAAGCATCAACTAGGCATGTTCTTGACTAATCACTTGACCTGTGTGTTTGCACCTCCAGCTTTATTGTGTTGATCTGCTTGTTATGGTTACACAGCAGCACCTTGCAAAGTACTTAAGTGAGTGTTGATCAATCCCTTTTCTGCTTTTTAATATCATAGTGTGGCTGTTTTTGTCAGGCCTTTGGTTGTCTGACAACATTACAATCACTGGTAGTCTTTATATGCAGTATAATAATGCAGCTATCATCTTATCACAAGTACAAAAACATAAACGTTATTAAAAATAATTAGAATGTTATGAAAATGCTCTCAAATTTGAACCTGGTCCCTCTTAAAGTAGCTGACACAAAGAGTCAGCTCGACCATGAACAGCACATCACTACAGAGCACGAGACACACAGGGACCCACCAATAGCATGTTGCTTTTGTCTTATTGTGTTTTTTTTAAACCCGCCTTTCTTCATGTTTCACATCAACTGCTGTTCCGACATATAATCTGATCTTTTATATGATTTTATTCTTTAAAAGATGAAATACATTAAATATCACTGAATAATTACACATTAAAAAGTAAAAGAATTCAATCCAAAATGTTTCTCATATTTATTCTTTGTTACAAGTGTCAGTTTACAGGAAATATGACAATAGAGTCAGCATGTCATTGTTAAAAAGTGAAGAAAAATCCTAAATACATACTAATTATTTTAAATAGGTCTATATGTCCCTCTGAATCTATATTAAGGTGTTTTCCTGGGGGAATTCTGTTTTAGGCCCATATTGCACACTTTGAGCCTCAGGTGTTGCTGAAGAGATTTCCATTAGTCACACACATGCAAAGATGCAAAACCAGTTGGCTGAAGGTAAATTGTGTTGTACTTTTGCTCTGATGTCATATCTATAGCAGCTTCAAAAGGAAGCTCCACTTGTTTGATCTACAAGATATTCTACTAATCTCCATAAAGACACCCATGAGGTCAGAATGTATCAGTTAACACAAAGCTTAGTTTGTTTGCCTTTTGCCCTTTTCCTCTGAGACAAAACGCACACACACACACACACACACACACACACACACACACACACACACACTCTGCTTTTTTCTCAGCCCTGGCTGCGTTTCACTGCAGCATGAAAGCAGATGCAGCACTTGCACCCTCAGGTGACAAAGGCAAGGCTCTGATTACAATCTCCCAATCTGATTATGATTCAGAAGGTGACCTAATGGCAGCGTCACGGGCGCCTCAAATGGCTGGCTGCCACCAGCAAGGCAGATTATCACAGCAGCAGTGTGATCAGGGTTTACAACAACCTGATGTGTGTGTTGATGAGCTCAGAACCAAATGATTATTTCGACACAACATGTAGAGGTGATAACTGTCTGTAGTGTGTGTTTGCAGCTGCCTAGACTAAACACACCGACCAGATCAGTTCCCAAAAATTTAAAACAAATTTTTTTTAAGATTTTTGGGCGTTTTTCTCAAGAATTAATAAATAAAAGGTCACAAATGATCTCATAAGCATTAGTTAGGTTTTACAGTACTGCTTGAGTTTGCATGAGAGGCCCCACTTCTTCCCTCTATCTGAGCTCTTTTTCAACACTCTTCTCTCACCCCCAAAAGTGCCTGCCATTGATAAACCGATTAGAATCAAGCAGATTAAACCCTGGTCACGGGATAATCCTAAATTACATTAAACACAGTAGCCCAAATCTGCAAAGTCATCAAGTGAAACTCCTCAGACAGCCAATTAAATCGCTACCATTTGTTTCACAACCAGAGGCACATCCAGAAAGTTTTTTAAGAGGGGCTGGCCTGATGGGGGGCAACTGATATGGGGCTTTCACATCTGGGTCGGCCTAGTCTAGTCTGGGTAGATTAATTGCGTTCACATCTGGGTAATCTGTGCGTTGTCCGTGCTCAGCAGTTTTTTTCGGACCTGCTCTCCGGTGATCAGCTTGGTGCGGAACTGACCCAACACACCCACTACCGACTGATTGGCAGGCTGAAGTTCACACCTACCTTGGGAGCTTCTGATTGGCGGATAGAATCAGCCAGCAGCAGCTTCCCACCTTGCACGATTCATTATCAGTCTGGAGGCAGCGGGGTAAATATTCTCTGACTGCAGCTTGGAACCACTGCTCCAGCCGCGGGTGTCTGCTTCATGTCAATCTCCATTAGCAACACTGCTCATGGCAGCGTTTGTTTACTAATTTAAGGAGAACACCACTAGTCCACGCGTCTTTTGCCCCGCCCACATGCTCTGAGACATCTGCGTTCCTGAAAAGGCTGTGTGAACAAAACCTGGCCACGTGGGGGACGTGCTGACCCAACCTGGTCCAGTCCGGGCTCACCCAGTAGTGAAAGCAGTGGCGGTTCTACATGTAATTACTCCC
>SSNS01000377.1:434356-554155 GCA_006937985.1 Aphyosemion australe
GACTCAATAAACAGGTTTCCAATCACCAACCAGGAGTCAAGACTAAACCAGTTGACCTTGGTGGGTGACCACAAAATCCTTTTGTTTTTCCTCTTTTTTTTGGCCATTTCACACAATTCAGAACAACGTGAAGGAATTATAAGCCTGTATTTATAATATTATGAATTAAATGTGCGTTATATGGAAGAACATCAAGGTGTGATTGACTTTAGCCATCTTATACAGTTGATCCAGACCCCCCCACCCCCGTCCGTTTCATTTGGGAGAGACCCAGAGGTGAAATCCCCCGCGCCCCTCCCTCTTCTCTTCTTCACACACACGGCGCTCGCCTGAATCCTCTCAGTCAGCAGGAGCGCCTGCAGCTGCAGGGGGCGCCAACGTGCTGGTTCCAGTCCAGACACAGATATGACAGAAAACCATGTTGCGGCGCGCAGGTTTTTTTCTTCTTTTTTTTTTTTACTCAGCGATTGTGCGCCCCCTAAAAAATGCCGCCCCGGGCAGCCGCCCGGTCTGCCCGTGCCTAAAACCGCTACTGAGTGAAAGTGGCTATAATCTCAGGGTGGCAGATAAATCCAGTTTTACGTCTTAAGCCCATGCCAAACTGTGCATTTTTCGGCCGTCCTAGACAAATCTCTTGTCGGTAACAGACGTGAGGGTGACTGGCAGGTACAAGGCCATCCAGTGTTATCAGCTCATCGACAGCTTATTGAACACTCTCATGGCCAAATTTAGCCTCCAACAATCTTCAAGCAGTGTCAGAAAACCTACTAATCCAGTCTGCAATGGTCCAATGAAAATACACCCAGGGAGTGATGCAAAAAACTAGTGATGAGTGTAGAACGTGAAAGTAGAATTAGCAACATGCTACACGCAAGAACATGTGGCCCACTCCTTTTTGGAGTTGAGGTTGGAGATTAATAAAAGAAGAGTTAACGGTGGTGCTTTCTTCGCTTTTCATCGTTGTTGTCTTGGGTATCTTTCGGCTTTTAGGGATGTATGCTTTTTGGCGAGTATGCTCGTGACGTTAGCATGTCCTGCTAGAGCGAGACGTTGTACAGTTTGGATCACTGAAATCTTGGGCGTACAGTGGGACATCATGAAGCAGTCCTTCGCGACAGTCGAAAAACAGTGTGGCCCGTTCTTTAAGGCAATTAATCAATTTTCTATTTTAATATAGATTTTGCTCTGTGGTGCATCATCCAGCTAGATTCAGGTGGGGCTGTGCACATTTCTACAGGGTCATTGCCCCCCTGACCTCTAATTAGGAGCTCCCCTGCTGTGTACAACATAGTAAACCACCCTTTACATAAATGGCTTTTGAATAATAATCTGTGGTTTACTAATAAAATTTGCATTTTAGTCACAAAACGTAATGTTAAATTTAGAGCAATCCAAACATAAAGCTGTCCCAAGTCATCATCACACACTGGTGAAATTACATCTCCGCATTTGACCCATCCCCATGGTGGGGAGCGGTGAGCTGCAGCTGTGGCCGCGCTCAGGAACTATTTGGTGGTTTAACCCCCCAATCCAACCCCTTAGTGCTGAGTGTCAAGCGAAGAGGCATTGGGTCCCATTTTTCAAGGTCTTTGGTATGACCCGACCGGGATTCGAACCCTGATTTCCCAGTCCTGGGGGGGACACTCTACCACTAGGCCACCAGAGCTGGTTACGAGACATTCTTCTTCTCAACCATAACAGCTCCTCTTATTAGGCAGTAGGAGCATCCCTTAAAGCAGTTAGATGTTAGATCTGAGCAGACTGTTGCTCTGTGTCTGCATGTAGCTGCAGCAGAAGCAGCAATGTAGGTCACTGTGCTTCTCAGACATGTGACCACAAGCTTCAGAGTCCTCTGCTGCCACCTAGAGGAAGCAGCACATACTACTATCTTCACCACTTTACAGCTAAATGTTTGTTTAATCTAATCTCTTTAGCTAATCTCTTTCCACACACACACACACACACACGATACGTCCCCGACGAGTGATGACTAAACAGCTGTGGAGGTTTATAATCATTTCATTTATTTACAAAAACAGAAAAATAAAACATGGTGGAAAAATAGCCAAGACCTAGAAAGCACAGTTAAACAGAGGGAATGCCTTTCTGACACGACACCAGTTACATGAGATGCATCCCAATATCAACAGTGTTGTTTACAGTTTTAAAAAGGAACAAAACCTGGTTTTACTGCTTTACTGATCTAAGCTGCATCATCTGGAAACAGAAATCTACGCGCGTCTCTTTCACTTCCTGTTGGGTCCGCCCTCCTGCTGCTCCTGTTCTCCTCTAGAACTTGAACTCCTTGTATTTCTTGGCGCTGCCTCTGGTGTCCTGAGGCTGGGCCTTCCTCTTCTTTTGCTGAAGAGACGATGGAAGTGGAGAGCTGTTAGATCTGTTACGGTTGGGTTTTGATCCATTTCTGAATAAAGAACAGCTTAGATACCTTCTGCTTGGCAGCGTGCTCAGCCACCATGTCGCTGAAGTCCTCCTTCTCCACCTGGGCCTGCTGCTCTCGGACGTGCTCCTCGTACTTCTGCGTCATGGCCATCGGGTCCAGCTCCAACTCCTCGGGGGCCAGAGCCACCTCCACGCCCTGGGACTCCTGCCCTCCACCGGTCTTACGACTCACCATGGCCTGCAAGCAGCACAGATAAAGCAATGATTAAGAAGGAAGACAGAAGGAGATTTTTAATTTGCCGTCCCGTCTTTACCCCTGACATGTCGTAGATGTGCGTGGAGGCCATCATGGCCGCCCCTACGGGGCCAGTTCGTCTCTCTGGCAGGACGGTGAAAAGCTGAGGAGTCTCGTTTCTACGGAAACAAGAACAAATCAATCAAAGAGAGAGGTTTTTTCTCCCTTCTGAAGACTTCCAATCAAACAGCAGCAGCAAACAGTTAAAAATGCTGAATATAAAAGCAGATTTAGACATACATCACTTTAAAGTTCTGAATTTTGAGCTCAACTTGAGTCATTCCTCTCTTCTCTTTAGTAATGTTTTAAAGTAGTCTTGAACCCACGTCCTCCAAACGGAGTGAAGGTTTTTCTAATTTATTCTTTGGGTCCTGCTGCTTTTTTCCCTCCATTACTTGAATCTTTTCACAGGACTGTTTATGTAAGACCCATGACTCTGGCCTGTGAATCATTCAGGCATAAAGAAAGACTCCTAAAGTTAACAGGTAACTCAACAAAACTATTCTAAATAGGAACCTCAGAAACGTCAGTAAAACAAAATCTTATTCAACTTTAATCTATAAAAATACCAGTTTCACATGTAGAATATTTTAGCACACAGGTTGATTGTTAAACAGCTAAACGTACCATTCTGTGGATGATCAGCTCAGACATTACTGCTCTATCCTGGTGTAGACACTATTTTAGGCTTCCTTTGTCCTCACATTACCCATTTTTTTAACCACACACGGAAAAATATGTTTTTTCACCATCAAGTACAAGGACTGTAATAAGAAAAAAAAACATTTAAAGTCCTAGAGGAAGCCTGTAAAACTATTGATAAAGAAATGACCTGAAAGTCTGGGTGTAAAACAGAACTGGATGAAGACTTTTACACAGTAAAAACAGTCTGTCAATGACTATTTAACACTAATGTCTTTAGTATGAACAACTTAGTGCTGACTGACTTCCTGTTTTCTAATACAGGACGATGTATTCTAACCTATGAACACCCAAGAGTTCCTCTTTCTTAGCCCGTTTCCACTCTCAGAACTTCCGGGTCATTTTGCCGGATCGCAGATGTCACCAAAACAATAGTATTTTGTAAAACTGGAACTTACTGGTGAAGGAGAATAGAAAGAAAAGAAAGTAAGCAGCTTTTACTTTAAAATTGCCCATTTCTAAACTCCCAATGCGACAGAAATCCCTTCACAACACCATTTTATGGCCTCCTACAGAGCACTGTAAAAACGACGCTTCTCCCGCTCACTGAATGCTGCTTTATCCATCAGACAGCTACTCTCCCAGTCCCTCGAATGAATTAAATTACGATGTACTTTGGCAGAATTAAACTTTTAACGTTAATGTTTGCAGACACCTTTTAGCACTGATCAGTGACATCACTCACTGTCAAAACGGCCATGATAATCTGACATCTTAGCAAAGTCCTGAAAGGGTTGGTTTTGTAAGAAGAGACAACGGCTGAGAGGATTAAAGGGACACTTTGCAACCTTTTCATATATTTAAATCATTTTCTTGAGCCAGTATGTGCTAAAATGACCCTTTACAGGGTTAATGAAAGGTCACCCAGCCCCTGTCGGCCCCTGTAACCAGTATATTCCACTTGCAACTTCACAGCTGCTGGGAAAGCCAGCTTGACCTACCTGGATCTGCAGTCTGCCTCCAGCATGTTTCCTGCATGTTTTAGATCATGAATGCAGCTGATTTGTTTGATTTAGTGATGAACCACTCCCGTAGAAACTAATGAAGGCTGGGAGGACATTTCAGCAGTTAGATTAAGGCGTTAAAAAGACGAACGCACAGCGAGGAGATAAGTTTTACTTTCTGTTTCGCCAACAAACACTAGGGGGTGCTAAAGACAAGCCAAAACTAACTAGTGTCCCTTTAAGCCAGCGTATCGTCCCCATCTAACCCTAACCCACCGTTGCGGTTGCTAGGCGACAGGACAGATGCTGAGATAAGAGCGTTCACATTCACAGCCGTTCATGTCTGGTCTTAGCGGTTGAGGAAGGACCTGACCTATGTGGACGGGTCCTCACAAGGACACTGTCCCTGAACATGGACACATCCGTTGTCTCCCAGCTGAAAACATTGATAAATTAATTTGTATAAACTAAAGGGGATGAAGCTGTGACGCTCACCCGTCCATGGCCTCCTCGATCTTCTTCTTCCTCAGCTCAATCAGCTCTGGAGTCTCCGTGCCGATGGGTACTGATGAGAAGCCTCCAGGTGTGATCAGCCCACTAATAAACACAAGGAAAGATCTGTTTCATCACCTGGGAGAGGATGTATTAATGCTGACAGGACACAGATCCACTGACCGCACACACCTGGATCAACTTAACCCCCCCCTTTAAGTAAACCAGTTCACCCAGTCAGACATGGGTCAGAACGCCCCTGCTCCGTATTCTTTAATAGCACTCAGCACCTGTCAGCTGGTGTGAAGAATCCGGTTTCATCTGGCTTCTCTTCATCGCTCTCCTCCTCCTCTTCCTCCTCTGATGACTCCTCATCTGAAGGCTCCAGCTCTCCCCACGGCGTGTGGTCCACCTCCTCCTCCTCCGCTTTAGCCTGGACACACACACACACACTTTTAGCTTTTAGACAATTAGAACCCAAAGGGGAAAAACACTAAATCATTAATAAACATGTTTTGTAATGCTTTAAAGAACATCACATAAATCAGACTGGCTTTGTTTTCACTGTTTGATTTTTTTATATATATATATGAACTCCAAAAGTTGGGATCACTGAGGAGTTTTTTTTGTTTTCCATAAAAAAAACCACATTTTCATGAAATTCATAAACTATTTCAGTCCTTTTACAAATGCCCATCGTGATGCTGGAGGTGGTAACTGGGACCAGTTCTCATAATGACTTTTCTAAAGTGTCAGCAAAGACTAAAAAATGAACCAGAATTTAAAAACTACCAACAGCTAGAGTCCCTGAGGTCGATCAGGCTGTGATAGCATCAGAGTTTGAAGGAAACATTTAAATCTTCATTTCCAACACTCATGACGTCTGCAGGCCCTGGATCCCACATCCTTCAGCTGTGATGTTCTTTAAAGTTTTTATGTATAAAGCTGTTTATTTCTGACCTGGAAGTCGGCTGAATTGGTCCCAAACACGTCGCCGTAGAGCGGTTTGCCCATCTCGTCGACCGGCGGCTTCCCCCAGCCTCCGGCGTGATAACCAAACGTACAGTTCTGGAGATCAGAAACGCACCAGGGTGCAGGACGTTAGTAGGAAACATAACACAACCATCAGGAAGGAGGAGCATGATGAACGCTTACATCTGGGATGGGCGAGTTGAGTCCAGGGATCTTGAGGTTGGGGTAGGAGGGAGGGGGGCCGTACCTCTGCATGGCTATCAGCCAGGGGGGAGGCACCTTGTGGGCGTTCTGATGGACGAGAACCAACACTAAAACGCTGAGTCATGGAACCATTTTAACATGTCGTTACAATTAGCTCCCTTAGCTGCCACTAAGTGTGTTACTATCTTTGTTACCATGGTGATGTAAGCATCACAAACGTGTTAGCACAGAGAACAGAAGAGGACAGCTTACTGGTCCCACTGGCATCCCCAGAGCGATTCGCAGCTCGTCAGACAGATCTCCTGGTTTCTTCTCTTTCAGACGTGTTTCAAACTCTTTACCCTAAAAACAAAAAAACACGTCATGAGATGATTTAAAAAAGGGAAGCAGCCAGAGGAACGGTGGTCCCGTACCTCGTAGTAGAGGTCTCCGTGGATGGTGAGTTTGGGTTTGATCTGCCACTTGAAGAAAGCGTCGTGGAGCTTCTGGTAGTCGATGTCGATCTTTCCCATCTTGGGACGAACCTTCTCTCTCATTTTGGTTTTCATGGTTTTGGCATCCTCCTGCAAGCAGACCAGCTCCCATCAGTAACCACAAGAGGGTGTGGGACGCAGACCTCCAGCTGACACCCACCTTCTCCTGCAGAGCCTCCCTCATCTCCTGGATCCCCGTCCTCCTGATGAACTCTGGCAGCTGAAACGGGGGCTTCTCTATGCCTCGCTTGCCCTGCAGGTACTTCCGTTTGAAGCACCAGTGGCGCGGCACTGGGACCGTGTTCCTGGTGGCCTTCAGGTGCACCAGCAGCTTGGGCTCCTGAGCCGTCACGTCGTGCATCTCCACTACATCCGGTCGGGCCACCAGCTGGACGTAAGAACATTTGTGACTAGGGACTCTTAAAAACCACAGCATGTGTAGAAGAACGCTGGTCTACCTGTTTGAGCTCAGCCACCGTCAGCCTGTTCATCCTCCTCAGCTTCTTCTTAGACAGTTTAGGAACATCTTGTTTGACTTCCTGTAAGTATTTTTATGTTAAAAGGGCACAACACGGGTTTTACCTGCCTAAAAGCACAAATGGAAGGGTCCGTACATCATCGCTGTCATCACTGTCTTTCCTCTCCAACTCAAATCCTTTTTTTCGCAGAACACCCAAAACTTCCTGCTTTTCCGCCTTCTCCGGCTCCTTCTCCTTCTCTTTTCTCACATCATCAGTCAGCTGGGACCGAGTAAGGACAGAAAGGTGTTATTAAAAGGAAACAGAGACACACCTGAAGCTGTGCTGTAGAATAAAATCACCTTAAAAGCCTCAAAAATCCTCTTGAAGAAGATAAAGTTGGGGTCGTAGATCTCCGGCTCGTCTGTGACGTACTCGATCTCCACCTCTGGCTCCTTCCCTTTTTCCTTCTCCTTCTCCTTCTCACCGCCTTCCTTCTTCTGCTGCTGCTGCTCGGCTTGTTCCTTCTTCTCCTGAGCTCGCTTCTTCTTGCTCTTCTTTTTGCGGTTCCTCCTCTTGCGGTTTTTCTGAGGGGGGAAATAAAAATTGCTTGTTAAACTCAAAACGGAATAAAACCTGGTCACTGCTAAGTGTTCCTGTGCTTCGTGTAGAAGGGACTTACATCTTTCTTAGACATCAGACCGTCTTCGTCGTTCTCAGACATCAGCGCTGAGGAATTGGTGGCATCCATGTCCCCTCCCTCATCATCGTCGTCTGTAAAGGGGAGAGTCAGCAATGCATTGTGAGAAACGCGCCATGCCCAATGGGAAATGAAGTTTTTTAAAAAAGGGTGCTTGTTCACAATGTGGCCGCGGGATGTCAGTGTTGGCAGAAGCAAAAAGCTAAAACCAGAGTAAACATCGGTGCAGCCTACACTCGTACAAGGAAGCTGAAGGAGGACACGAAATCACGGACTGATGGTGACCTGGCTTTGTTGCTACTGGATTTTTTTGAATTTTTTGTCGCACAGTGTGGATCTTTGTCGTGGCTTATTTAGTAAGACTTGGATCATGTTAGTGTTAGCTCGTTGTTAGCGCTAGATACAGCAAAGTTGTTTACGACAGTTGTAATTCCACTTTCAACCAGTAGGGGGTAGAAGCAGGAAACGTATTGTGTGTTGCTATAACTAACTATAGTTTGAGCCAAAATCATGTTCCTACAACAGAATTTTAGGACCATTGTAGCTGAAAAAGGGGTAATAAATGTGAAAAAGCACAAACTGAAAGATTATAATCATTAAAAAGTAGAGAAATGATTGTGAAGTCTTAAATTTTCTGAGAAAAATGCAACATTACTGTGCTGAAAGGGATTTATTTCATACCTGCAAACTAAGAAGTCGTGAAAAAAGGTGACAACTAAAATTAACAACCTGTTAACCTGTGACACGCTACAACAAAGATAGTTTGTGAGCCAGATGAACGCCCCTCCTTTCTCTGAACACTGATTCTCATAAAGAGTGACTGAAACTGGGTAAGGGTGGGGTGAGACTTTAGAGCGGGAGGTGGCACCAGTGCAACCACACAGGATGCAAGCTGGCATTAAAAACAAGGAAGAAGAAGAAGTGACTGAAACCTGACCGAAGAGTATGTATCATAACAAATAGAGAGATTAAACAGATTTAATCAACAACTAATCATTTAGAAGGAGTATAAATAGGATCTAAAAGCATTAGTGACCTGCTATATCAGTGAGCTGCTCTTGTCTGATTTCCTTCAGCTGCAGGATCTTCTCCAGAACCTGAGGGATCTTCGGCCCGCTGACGCTTATCTCTTCATTCTGCCAGGCCTGAAAATGGAGAAATGAGACAGAAAAAGTTTTTTAATTGAAACAAAAAGTTCATTTGAACCCCAGGTTTCTGCTTCAATCACTGAGCTATCAAGAGGTTTAAGGAAAATCACTGGACTGAATTTTTAAGCAGGAAAAAAAAGTAAACTTTTAAACGCTAAATTTATTTGAAAAAAAAATAATAATAAAAATGTTTAAATAAAATGTTAAAAGATAAAAATCAGAGTGATGTGAAGGAGATAAAATATTCCTCTGAGAATTTCACAAGATTATTGCACTGTTTGCAACAACTAAAGTTCAAAAACAGCTATATATTATGGAAGCCCATTACTGCCAATCTGATAAAAATCTTTTATCTCATAATAATGACTTAGCTATCTAATAACAATGAAATAGCTAAGTCATCATTATGAAATACAAGATTTATTTATTTTTAAACAGACTGGTGCAAATGGGCTTCAATAACTTATTGCAACATGAAAATAAAATATTGTGTTTAAAAGAAAAGGACTTCCATGTGTAACAGGAGAAACTAAGTTGCAGTCTTTTATAAACTCTGTTTACCTCTCTGTTGTCCTCTCCTGGAGGGGGGGGCATCCTCTGTTTCTGGGAAGGCAGCAAAGTGACACCGGGAGGAAGCGGCCCACGCGGATCCAAGATTGAAACTGAAAAAGAGTTTTGAAAAAATGGTTATTAACCCCAAAAACTGGACTCCTATATAACATTTTTGAGGAGAAGAGTTGTTTTTTTCTTTTAATTAAAAGATTAGACTCACCAATTGGCAAAGATCTGGGCTGCAGCTTGACTATCTCCTGCTGACGCTCCTGTTCCAGCAGCACAGCAGCCTGACAGATGCAGAGAGGAGGGAAATAAATACAAGGTGAACCAATAGTATGTGCAGATTAAAGAAAATAAACCTCTGAGTGTAAGTAAAGCTCTACTCTGGATTGTTGGCTTCCATTTAACTGAATATCTGCAATTAGAGCAGAAGCAGAAATATATATAACTTAGCCAGTAGTTGGGGAAAAAAGTCTCTTAAATCTTCACTTTGCAAAGTGTTGACATGTGAAAGGTTCATTCTGTTAATAGTGGACAGGGCCTTGAGCTTCCCTAAATAATATCCTTTTCTGTTGCTCTAGGTCCTGTTAACCCCCCGGTTGTAACCAGAATGAGCAAAGATCAGCAAATCACAACAGGATTTTGCCACATCTAGCCCTACAAGTAAAAATCTATTCCTAATTCATATTTTGTTGTGTTGAAGGGTCCTACAATCTCCCAAATGCACAATTTCCTTAGTGTTTAGTGTTCTAAACCAACAAGTGGACATGATGTTCTGTGGGCTTCACCTGTTTGGCCCGTTCCTCCTGCTGAAGAACCATGGCCGCCCTGTGCTGAGCCATCTTCAGCTGATCATCCTGTGTCAGACTAGGAGGCGGCAGGGGTCCATGCTCCATGCCTAAGGGCAAACCAGGAGGAGGGGCGGCTCCAGGGGGCATCATGCCCATAGGCTGGATCATTCCCATGCCAGGAGGCATTGGAGGCATGGGCATCGGGGGGAGAGCAGGTAACCCTGGCATCTGGAGAGGAGGAAGTACACGAGGGTGAGAGGAAAGCACACATGCATAAAAGTGCACACATACATAAAAGTGTATAAATGTTACCGTGCAATAGATTTAAGCACTTTCATGACCTTGAAAATCTCACGCTTGAAATACGACAAATAGTTTACTACAGATTACGGTTTCATTCTTTCTCTGAGTGCGTCGTGCAACTAGTGGTAGATGATCTGGGAACTGTATTAGAGTTTAATTATAGGCTAATTTAATAAAGATAAAGTAATAGCACTTTAGTGAACACCCATCGTGCCATAAGCTTCATTGAGTCTCAGTTTTCGCGAGTTTCATTTCTTTTTTTGTGATTATGTGGTTGAACGATTAAATGACATCTTGCCTCATCCACCTGTGTTGTTAAAATCTGTATAGGTGCCATAATTACCATGACGCCTCATGGCTTTATATACTGTTATTTTCAATGGATGCCAAATACATTGTGATGACACAAGAAGAAAACATCTAAAATCCACAGAAAAGTAGATCAGTACAGAAAACAGTGACGTCATAATAATCTGATCATTCTTTACCTGAGTGCCCATTGGTTTGTCTTCATTTGGCTTGCTGAGGATAATTCCAGTCTGTAGAGCAAAAACAAACGGGCAGATCCAGTAATTAGTACTAAAACAAATTTATTTTGGGGACAAATCGTGAAGAGAAAGAGGAAAAATCAGAATGACAATTCTCAAACGTTTACCTGAATCATGTAGCCCTTCAGTCTGTCAATCAGCTCCTCTCTGGGACCTGGATGAGAGAAAATAACTGTGAGAACCAGAGGAGAGACAACAAGGAAATGATTCCAGAGCGGCACGACACATTTACGACGTTTAACTGATCCAATAAGATACAAAAAGAAAGCTAAATTGCGTAAATGCTAAGTATAACTATCAAAGTTAGCAGAAAAAGCTATAGGTGAGCTAGATACCTTGAAATAGAAGTCCAAAACCAATCAAATGTTTTAGCTGTTGCTTTGTTTACGCCACACATCACGCATTTTAATTCATTTTGTTGCGCTCTAGTGAATGTAAACACACGTAGGGCCTGCTGTTAGCCTACTTTAATAATGCGTTACCACACTGCTAGCTAAAGTTAGCACAAGGCTAATACCTGTTAAGCTAAATTCATTGCTCTCTGAGAGCCTTCCGCATATATCTTACCCATGTTTGGTGCTCCCAGGTCCGCCAGCTTCGCTTGAAGCTCCGGATTGCTCCATGTGTTTAAAGCCGCGATAGCACCTCCTAAATCAGACGAGAGAGAATCGCTACCCGGTGCTCCGTCGGATGCCATGTTGAACTTCTCTCGATGGAACAACGGCGGCAGCGGAAACAACGCGAGAGCGAGAAGAGGAATGGAACAATGCATTGTGGGAAACGCGCCATGCCCAATGGGAAATGAAGTTTTAAAAAAAGGGTGCTTGTTCACAATGTGGCCGCGGGATGTCAGTGTTGGCAGAAGTCAGTTTGGCACAAGACAAGCAAAACTATTTTGAGTTTTATATTTGAAATGTGGTACACAAATTACAAAAAGGTTTTGAAATAAATGTATTCAAAATACATTTTTTTTCTCCACAAGTTGTGTAGAAATTAGCATGGTCATCTTGCACCAAGAAGGTTGCTAATTCAGATCTCTGCAGGGAACTTTCTGTGTGGAGTTTGTATGGTCTTATTGTGCATGCATTTGATCAATCTGTTTCATGAGCAAACTGAACTGTATAGCTTGGAGATGTGGCATCATGAGAGCGTGTGAAGCGTGAAGCAGGTCAGATGCGTGTTTTTCACGCTCAATGCGTGAGAGTTGGCAGCCCACATATCTACGGAAGAGGATTAGGGCCACTGAAAAGAAAAAAAGAAAAGAAAGAGAATTCTGACTTTAATCTCAGAATTCTGACTTTAATATCAGAATTCTGACTTTTTTCATTCTGAGAAAAAAGTCAGAATTCTGAGATTAAAGTCAGAATTCTGAGAAAAAAAGTCAGAAGTCTCTTTCTTTTCTTTTTTTTTTTCTTTTCAGTGGCCCTAATCCTCTTCCGTACATATCAAACAGGATCAGAAAATAAATTTTGTTCTCTCATAGACTCCCATTCATTTTTTTGGCTGTTGGGGACCCATCTACTTCCGGGTCCTGGAAGTAGATGGTTGTGACTTAGGCTCCCCGCATCCTAACTCTAACCCCAGGCTCCTCATAGTTAAATATACTTGCTTTTTAATGACATTTTAAATGGCACCCCTCGCGTAACTTGCGTTGATTCAAAATGTTTGTGCGAGTCCTTCAAAATTAATGCGGCACGTTCGCATGCTACAATATACGAGTAACCAGTAGGCGGAGTTGACCAAACGAGTGAGACACACTCACCATGGTCACTCCATCTCTGGTTCAGAGGTCTTTCATACTATCTACAATACTGCTGCACTCTTTTTGTCTGCCGTGATCTCAAATTAAACCAGTTACCGATCTCTTCTATTGACGCCATGTTTGTTTAGGTTGTACCCCACAAACCTGGGAGTCTATCCAGTCTGAGTTTTCTACTGTGTCCCCTAGTGGAACATTCCAGTACTACGTGCAGTGCAGCAGCAAGTATGTGAACAAAGATGCAGCCTGCTGCCTGTGTCAATGCAGGTTAAAAAGCAAGTATATTCCAGGCCAAAGTCACGCCCCTTCACTTCCAGTCCATGTGTTCCTTACTGCCAAAAAATAAATAAAATTAATTGGAGTCTATATGAACCGATAAAAGTTCATCTCTGATCCAGTTTGACATGTGCCATATAGATTTCACATATGATGTCCGTGAATTTTAAAGACATATTTTGATGCCAAGAAAGTGCTTATTTTCAAATGGCGGCAAAAATTATTTTAGGTTTTGTTTGACGTAGTGGACTCGAACTACTTGTCTCACTAAATTTACATCATCAAACCACACAAGGAGAAGAAGAAGAAAGTGGCTATGAGTTTAGCAAGTTTTGCATCCTTCTTTCACAAGAAAAGAAGAAGCCTTGAATGTGGAAAAAAACCACTATAAATCTGGTCAAGTGGAAAGTGACAGCTACACTGTGGGAGAAGAGATTTTGCTGTGTTGTCATATATGTGACTTGTGATTTGTAGTCATTTTAATTACAACTGACTGCTGAAGGAGCAAGGTTGTACACATTCTTTACATACCAAAGCTATTCTGTTCAAAGTCACAGAAAACAAAAGACATTTGAACCTAGAAATGTGTTTAGTGCTCTCTCATTTATTGTGGCAATGCACGTTCCCATATAAGGAGGCCGTGGCCTAGGGATGACAGCCGATGGGAGGGGTGAGAGTTCTGTGATTGTGTTTAAAAGCTAGCTTGGTTTGCAGATTTGCATTGTAGCTTTAATGTTGTTTTTTTATGTGAAGGGAAACAAGCAGGAATTTTATAGCCAAGTTTTAAATATGTTTACTGTTTGTGACAATAAACTTCTTGAATCTATTTCCAAAGATTGGAATTATCCCCATACTAAAGCACATGTTAAATTACCTGCAATTGTTTAGCATTTTTTTGATTAAGAGGACTCCAAAGCACTTTACACCACAGTCATTCACCCATTCACACACCCATTCACATACTGATGGTGATAAGCTACATTTATAGCCACAGCTGCCCCGGGGCACACTGACAGAAGCAAGGCTGCCATACACAGTCTCCACTGATCCCTCTGACCAGCAGCCAAGGAAGGTGAAATGTCTTGCTCAAGGACACAACAAGTGCTTTTAGTTGGCTGGCACGCATGGGGACACAGTAACCTTTAGATTTGACCTCTCATCATACCAGAACTTTTTTCTAGTGCATACAGATAGAATTTCTTTTGGCAATTTATCAGATGAAATCTCAGAAATTACAGAAGAAAAAAACAACAGCTGTCCAAAACCACCACCAAATCTGGTTATTTTCAATCACATTAAATCCTATAAAGACCAGCTAATCAGAATACTTTAAATTTACTTTATGTAAACTTTCACAAAACCTAAACACTGATTCCTCTCATTTTCATGATAATTTAAAACTATGAAAACAATCTTCACAGCTGTAATAGTTTTGGCACATTTATGACTCCATACAACTGAAGTTTTACGAGCAGCTGGCTCTGCGCAGCCGCAGTGTGGAGGGGGCGGTGACAGCAGGGCGTTTCTACAAGCTGCTGGTTAAAGAGCAGCGGGGGGAACCACACGAAATATGGAAAGGAACAGAAAGCGTCGAGTGGTGAACTGAATGTCAACAACTGCACTTTAAGGCAACGCGTCTCAAGGTAGAGCAAATACGAAACTTTGTCATTAATCAGCACAGTCTGTGTCACGTGCGCACAAATGTAAATCTTAAGCGTCACTTTAGTAGAAACTTTTATTTTATGGAGAACTTGGGCGTTCTAGTGAAAACTGGAGGAATGCTTGTGAACCCGCTTCCTTGTACAAGAGCAAGCGGAGTTTTTCAACATGGTGAAAAATACGGCTATTTCCGGATTTTATTTACTAATGACGCTAAAACAAAAACCGAGCGTTCTTTTTTTGCATGCGGTCTACTTATAGCTTGACAGGGACCACACCTTTTTCACCAAGACTTATCTTTGTGAGCCATGCGACCGTTTAAAAGTTTAATTCCATACACTAATATGCTTTACAGCGTCTTTAAACTGAACCCGTCAAAAATAATCACAGAGCTATATGGTTTTGCGTGCTTTTAATTAGTAAAAAAGCCACTTCCTGACTTCATTTTCTATATTAAAATCACTCCTGCAGGTAGCACTTCCCCCTGTAACGAGTTATTATGAGTGTCTAGTTCAGGGGTATTCAATTCCGGTCCTGCAGGGCCAGTATCCAGCATGGTTTAGTTTTAACCTTGATTCAACACACCTGATTTCAATCAGCAGGTAATTAACAGCCTTCTGCAGAGCCTGATGAGCTGCTGCACAGGTGATTGAACCTCTGAATCAAGTGTGTTGGAGCAGAGAAACCACTAAAATGTGCTGGAATTGCTTCATGCAGGTTTAATATAAAATTTTGAATGCTTTTTAAGTAAAACACTTTATTTTATTTAGAAAAAAATTATTTTAGTTAGAAATATGAACCTATGTAGAAATCCCCTGGAGGCCGTCATAACACACCCACAGAGACTATCAGCATGCTGTTCTTGGCTATGAGGAAGAAGACTGTGGACTCAGACATGCATCAGCAGAAAAGTACACACACATGCTTAATGTTAACAACTGATCTGGTCTTGAATTGTCTAGTATTGTGAAACCTATCCCACTTATCTCTGGTGTGCATTATTTCCTCTTTAAAGCTGCATGATTCACGTCCTCTCTCTAGAACACACTGCAGACGCCTTTCAGAGTCTCTCGGTTTTCATTTTCCAAAAATTTCTTGTAGTTCCTTCTTGTTCTAAGTGTGCTCTTTTATGTAAAGAAGTCCTCACATTTTCAGTAATGTTCAGACTGCAGGCAGTGTGGATTTTCTGCTTGAATCAGGATTGTTTTCATTTAAACCATAATCCCTTCTCACGCTAGGATTCTGCCAGTGGGTGTAACACGAGCTAAAACACAATCGATCCATCTTATTTCTCATCAGCGGAAGAGTTTATTTTTAAATCCTGCGTGTTTTGCATTAGTTTTGGTTTTTTCTGACATACTTTCCCATCATCAGTTTCAACTAACTTTATCCTTTTAAGATTTGTTTGTTTAAGATGAGGATGCAGAGGGAGGTTTGGTTATTCCATCTCCCTAATGTTACACATATATCTGGATTTAAACTTTTAAAGAATGCTTCAGTTCCAGCGTAGAAATCTGCTCATTCTCTCCTTATCCAGAGTCACCGGTTAACCTAGCCCAACCCAGGCTGCAGCTTTAAACGCTGTTGGAATGTCCCCGCCGACACCCTTCTGCCCATTATTGGTCTGGCTGTGTTCAACCTGTAATTGCATTGAGCGGCTGCACCTGTGGGTGCAGCCTAAAAGCTTGCTTAGTGCAACTTCAAAAGATCAGAGTGATTGTAGAGATCTCAGGAGCTCCTGCTTGTTGGTCATTTTGGTGAGTCCCTTTGGAGGCCTTTTTAAAAAAAAAAAAATACTCAACAACTCCTAAAATAGTGATCAGTCTCCACTGTTGTGTTCCCACGAGCCTAGAAATCTAGACGAAAAGATTTTGGTCTGCAGGTCGGTCTGGCCACGCCTTAGCAGAGAAGCATCAGAATCAAGTTGATCGTCATTGAACCAGCATCCCAGTACAACGAGATGCATGTTCAGAACAAGCCTCCCAACGTTTAACATGCAACACACAACATAACAGAATAAGGCTGAACTGAATATTTGCCGGTGGTGGTGGGAGGTGTTCTGCGTTTTTCTTCAAGTGCTAATTCATGCTAGCAATAACATATCTAGAGTGTGCATAGTCTTAGTTTTTAATTTGGTAAATAAAAAATAAAATATTCTCTTAATATTTCTAGAATAGCTGTCAATAGTTGCAAAATTCAGTGTAAGCCCAACAATACAAACCAGTTGCTAATCAAAGGTCATGATGTGGTTAGAAAAGGTTCTGACCCGTGATCAACCAGTGAAGTTTTCTTTGATTTGATTCACTGCAGAACGTGTCTTCCTCTGCTTGTCATCTCTCATAAATGTCACTACCTGCACTGAGCTGCTGTGTTTCTCATGTGAAAGGAGATGAAATATTCATCAGAGCCAGATTCATCCCAGTAACACGCCGCAGATATAAACCCACCACAGGATGAAATGTTAGACCATGTTCCTTACCGCTCCTCCTTCTGATTCTGCTTTAATGAGTCTTAATGAAAAACTTTAGACTATTCTTTCATATACATACTATCAGGTTGGGTGATCTTTTATTATTATTTTTTTAATATATTTTTTTAATTTGCACGATTCATTTATTTCTTGGCAAGTTTCAGTGAAATTTTCAAGATGCTTCATCCAGAATTTCCTCCTTAATGTCTCGGTTAGTAATCTCTAACATTCAGACACATCAGAATGTTTTAGTTAAATGTCCTGATTTATTTATTTATTTTAGGAAATGGGGAAAATAAAATCTGCAACAGAATGCATTTGATAAGACCCTAAATCAGAAGGTTTTTAATGTTATGATGTCTACTTTTGTGTTTGCAGAAATGATTCAGAGTCAGTGATAAAATAGACTCTGTTCTGCATCAAATCAAGATTCATAAAATGCAAATGTCTGCTATTTTTATTTCAACACATTAGTGCATAACAGAAATAAACAAAACATAACTCCTGGGCTCATGACCTGGAGCAAAAAACGGTAAAATGTGCTGCTTTTATTCTGGCGAGTAGTTCAGTGGTACTATCAGAGTGCTGTGAGTGGTCCCTTATAGCCTTATGGGTATGTAAATTATGTATGCCTGGCACACATAAAAATAAACGACACACATATCTGTCCTGGCAGCTGTAGTGACAGTATCCGTATAACGCATAAAAGGGCATGTGAACACTCCCAGGTCCGATTGTGTGTATTGGTACTACCGTTAAAAATAGAAATGCTTTACTTGTGTGTATTTACAATATTGATATATTTTTTGCTATGAAACTGAATTAATATTTAAAAGGAGTGTATTGATTTTTTTATTGAGAATTTACATGCACACATTTACAGAATTTGTTTGGTGCAATTCAAACTCCGACCACTAGGTGGCAGCGGTTTTTACCACCTTCATTCTGACAGAACGAGATCTTGTAACACTGGCTGTGTCTTAGAAGTTTTCAATTAACTTCAGTCTTAAAAAATATCAAATGTCTAGATTTTAGTATAATATATCATATCGTCTCATGTGATTTTTATATCGTAGCGCCAGATTCTTGCCAATACACACCCTTAGGTAATGACATCACTTAGTGTTGGGACGTATGGCTGTAGTACCTGGTTTTAGGAGTCAGACTGCCTGTAGGTGTAGAAACAGAAGCACTTGTTTTGTTTCTCAATATTTGATGCTATAATTCATCAAAGCTTCATTTAGTGACTATAAGAACAATCGCTACAATCGGTCATTGATCTAAAATTCAAAAATCGACTTATTTGTGGAGGTAAAACATCAATGTTGCAGAGCAAACTGAGTCAGTGGAAGAGTCGCGTTGCTGTTAACCAATCAGAGGCGAGACGTCCGAATATCACGAATATTTATGAGTAAGACTCCAAATCCTGTTGTTTTCTGGCTTCCTTTCCTCCGGCTAACCTCTTCCTGAAACAGGAGCGCCAGAGCTTTTTTCCACAGAAAATGACTCACAAGGCATTCATTTATACTAGAGACCACTGCAAATGAGTTGAAAAAATGAGTGAATAAGACTTTTAATACCTGGTTAGTTGATTGATTTGGCTAAATGTTTTTTTTAACACTGGGCAGCGCACAAAATTATCATTCAAGTGTTTGTTGGATTCAGTGTTGAAAAACTGATTTAGGGTCAGAAACATTGAGCGACGGTGGCAGAGCAGCTAAGTGCCGACCTCACAATCAGAAGGTTGCAGGTTCAAGCCCCACTAAGTTTGTTGCTGTGTCCTTGGGTGCTTAACCCACCTTGCCTGCTGGTTGTGGTTGGAAGGACTGGTGGCGCCAGTGTACGGCAGCCTCACCTCTGCCAGTGCTCCCCAGGGCAGCTGTAGCTATGTTGTAGCTCATCACCAGGGTGTGTGTGAATGTGTGCGTGTATGGGTGGATGACTGTTGTAAAGCGCCTTGGGGGGTTCTAGGACTCTAGATGGTGCTATATCAAATACAGGCCATTTACCATGCACTGTTTGAATTAGTGACATTTAAATTTCAATAAGATGTAAAACATCTAGATGTCGGCCATCGGCTGACCGTGAACTCTGCATGTCAGCATCAGAAAAACCCGTATCGGTCGCTCTCTAGTTCTAACTGCAGATGATCATTGGTTCTGAAACACCTAAACGATCACAGAATAGCTATTCCTTACAGTGAAACAGCAGCTTTGTGTGTGACTCTGCTAAAAGGAACATTTCTGCTGACTGACTGGGGTGTGGCTGCGCTGTGGAAACTGTTACGGATCTGTCAACTCTCTCCGTGAGCGTTCTGCTCAGCCCTCTCTGCCACCGACCGTCTTAAAACAGGAAGGGGTGCTTTAAAAAGTGATAAACGGAGAGAGAAATGTTAAAAATATAAACAGTTGTTTGGTGGAGATGAAAGGCTGTGGAAGCAGATGAACATTTTTGTCGCTCCAGTTCTGTCAGGAGGTTTTTATGGCACCGGTGACAGCTTACACTTTATTTCCCCTGCTTAATTAAAGAGTCAAGAGAGAGAGCTTTTGCTTGTTCTTGCTGCCTTCATTGTGCATCACGATTCACACAAAAACACATCTGTCAGCCGTAATAAACCCAGACACAAACCTCGAGTAACCACGCAGCTTTATTTAAACACCTGTCTGTCCAAGCAGCGGGCGGAGTTTGGGTCGGACTGACGGTTTGCTCACATTCAGCACTAATCTGCTGTGACCAAACCTTTTCCTGTGCATTCCAAGAATCCATGTTTCTGGTTGTAGGAAGGGCTTGTTTTAAGCAGGTGCTGCTTTTGTTTGAAATGCACGCAGAGAAGAACAGGTAAAAGACATCTGTAGTTTTTATTTTATCGACTCAAGTCGTTTTTGTTTTCCTCTCTTTAGGGCTCAGCAGCTGGTGGGAGGAGAGATCCTGCAGCCAGTCCTCACCCCTGGATCCAGTTGCCTCTGTGATTGGAGAGGTGTGATTTTAATCATCCAGCTGTAGCCAAACCAACATCCTCATCTCTTTAATAATTAATAGCTTCTTTAATGGTGACTTGTTTCACTTTAATTCATCATTAGGCCTTGAAGCTATTTATTCTCTCCATTGCATCTACCTAAGTGCAGTGCTTTTTATAAAAGCTATTGAAGCAACAGATCACATCCTGATCTGTAATAAACACATCCTCACATCTAAAGAAACATCAGATAGAGTTAACCAGATAAGAGTTCAGGATGGTTGAGTCACATATTCACGCCACGGGCATGGCCGCCAAGCTCCGGAACCAGTGGGATCGAGACGATGGTCTGGGACTGAACCACAACGCGGTGAAGTTTCTGGGTCAGGATTACGAGTCCCTCAAAGCTCGGTGCCTCCAATGCAGGAAGCTGTTTGAGGATGATCTTTTTCCTGCTAATCCGTCGTCTCTGGGATTCAAAGAGCTCGGCCCCAAGTCCGCCAAGACCTACGGAGTCCGCTGGATGAGGCCTACGGTAAGAGAAAGAGGGGGTGACCTGGGTAGATCTTTAGAATGTTGCCAGAGATGCACGTTGGCATGATTGCATTGTAGGGATGTTACAAACTATCGATACATTGAAATATCGCGATATTCCGTGTGATTACGGATGTAAGAAAACATTGAAATATTGCAATAGCTCGTGTTCATATCACCTGTATTGTGATATATGTATCATATCACCAGATTCTTGCCAATAGACACTCGTTATTGTATTTAATTTGTCTCAGATTTCACATTCCCTATAGATACTTGCAACTGCCTCACACTGAATGATTTATTAGTGTTGTGGGAATGCTTTCTTTTAAGATGAGGTTTCCATTTGCATAATGTTGATGCATGAGGCAATTCCAGGGCTAACAAGTCATGAGTAATGTTAACTGAACTATTGGTTCAACTTGACACATTTCCTTAGCTATTAAACTGGGAGCACAAGTATATATGCGAGTGCATATGCACGACTTAACTGCTGAAGTAATAAGTGGGTTTTTATTTATTTATTTATTACAGGAGAAACTAGTAATACTGACGGTTTAGTTTAAGGTTGGAATTGTGCATTTTTAATGTAATCATGATACAAAATGCAACAGTTCCATCTTTTAATTGCACTGAAATGAGATGCATCTTTTTTTGCTTCTCTCGTGAGATTATGGAGAGTATATTGAGATTTGTACCATTACCAGCCACAAATCAAGGCTTTTTAAGAACCTTAGGAAAGGTTAAGTGTGATGCCTACAATGGAATGTCATATTTTGCTGCCCTCATTTAATTTTGTGGTCAACATAACCAACAATAAAATACTAAAAGCAACAGTTTCAGTCATCAGGGAGGTGGTGCATCAGAGGTGTAGCATTCAGGAGTCTAATGGCCTGAACCACACTCCTTTAGCATCTACCAACCAAGTGTATCGTCTTTGATGTTGTTGACCCCCCTGATAAAGTGGATTTCCTGTATAGATGGGTGTGCAGGTTGCCCCTGCTGTAGTTACTGGCTAGAGAGACTTCCTATCCTGAACAGTGCAGTTGCCATACCACACCGTGACAATAAAAGGGGCATGTTTCTTCTGCCAGAGTCCTGATGTTGGAGCAGAAGGGGTTAAAAAGGGCGTAGAACCTGTTCAGCTTGTCTGGAATTTGGTATTGTTTCTTTAGATCCTCTGCTGATTCAGTATAAACCTCGTCACATGCACCAAGAATTGGCATCTGGATAATGGCTCTTCGACTTTAGTCTGTACTTTTTTCTGGTGTGCATGATGGCTTTGGGTGGATCTCAGATGTGGCCTTCTTGTGTCAGCGTTGCCTAAATGAGCAGTGGCATCAGTTTTTAGCACGGACCTCACCTCCTTGTTGATCCAGGGCTTATCCCTGAAGCACATCCTGCAGTGCTTTGTTGAAATAACAGTCGGTGCATGTGCTGTTGTAACCAGTTACAGCTGCTGCATAGTTAATAAACTAAATAATAGTTGCAACCCAACTTTAATAGTGTGTTTCTTCTGTTGGTTTTTGCTCAAATCATAAGAACAACTACAAGAGATCCTCCTAACTTTCAGATTTGGGGGTAAATAACAAAAGGCTGTAACTAGAGTACAAAGAAGAAACGTCTGAGCGCTTAATGACTTTATGCATTTTTTAGGCTCTGCAATGAAGGTTTTTTTTTTCCAGTTATTTTTATTACCCCTTTAGCAATTCTTCCCCACAGATTCACTTTCATCTGTTGCCATGCAACCACACTTTGAGTCAGAAGTGATTGGTGGTCTCACTCTTCTTGCTCGAGCCAAACCAGTTGAAAGTTCACTCATCTGCATATCTAATTTCTTCCTCCTTGGCCTTGTTCCTGTCCGTGCTCCACTCACCACAAGTAATTGTAATCGCACCATACTTCCCCTTCTCCTATGTGTCACAAGAGGACAGAGTGAGACTCGTACTCTACAGCCCAGCAGGCAGCACACTCATTTCTTTTTCATCTGACTGTTTCAGTAGCGAGCGAGGAGCTGTGATCTTTAGAGCCTCCTGGGGTCGTCTGCGTGACTGCAGCCTATTAGAGCCTCTTTCAATTTCCTTTTGAGTGTGTTGACCACAGAGTGTGCACGAACATCCTATTGACCTGTGTGAGCGTGTAGCTGTCTGCTTTAATGTCTCCCCAAAAAGTGAAACGCTTCATAATATATTAGATCTGTAATATTTATGCTGCATGAGAACGGTCTGGGTCGACACGCTCTCCCACAAAAATCTGTGCCATCTGAGCGGTGTGTGAGAAGCTCTTTGTTTCACTAAAGTCAGCCGTGTGTCTGATTTGTGTATGTATGAGAGAATAAGGTTTTTTTGTAGCTTAATGTTAGCTTTCTGATGCTTGTACTATTGATGAGTCCACAGTGAAGGAAGAAGTATTTTAGGATGAACTAGAAAGCTAAAATAATCCATAACATGGGATTTTCCAAGGTCCTTGAAGTTTGCTGATGGTAATAAAATGTTTCATCATAAAAGGTGACAAGAAATTACAAATACTGGTGAGTGAAGTTCAAAACATGGATTTATTTACCCTAAAAGTCGATGTTTAAAGCAGAAAAGACTTGGCATGTGTAAAGATTTAAAGCTGTTATAACAAATCTGCAGACAAGCTAGGTTTTGAACACAAACATGGTCACGGGACGCTCTCTCCTCTGCTCGGGTATCTTCCCTGAGACGCTTCTACCTGAACCAGAAACCCACATTGACAGAGGAAACAAGATGGTGCTAAACTCCAGTTTTCTAGGTCCAAATGTCTTTTGTTGTCCGTGACTTCAAATTATGTTTTTCTTTTTGGGTCTCCTAAAGTTTAAACTCAAGATATTGTCTATTCCTAGTTTGATCGTTTGGCTCACCCCGGCTTTCCACAGGACGTGAAAGCGGCGCGCAATGTAATAGCGCCGTTTTACCAGCGAGCTCATTCCCAACCGGCAGCGATTCTGACGCGAAACGGGAGCGAAAGCGTTCCACACAGCTGATCCCGGGAGGTCACAAAATCATGGGAGAATTGCAACACCATTCGTGATTTTAGAAGTCCACACGATGACAAGCAAGGAGAGACAGCTACATGTATCCAAAAAGATCTGTGGTTTATTTTCTGTTCTGTTTACATTGACTACGGGGGAAATGACGTACGTTTACCTGCACGTGCCTTTTATTTTGGAAGTTTCCGGATGTTTCACACTGCCTTCGTGTTTGGCTTCCTGTCTGTCCCAATCTAAACTGCGGAGTGTTTCAGAAGCGTAGCGCGTAAAAAATAGACTCCAGATGTAACGATGGCGACCAGTTGCTTCTGAGACACGTCCAGAACATTACACATAGCTGCCAGTGGAAAGAACCCTGTCCACTATAACGGCGGTTAATTGCAGCGTAGTATGTTTCGCGACGCTTTTACTTGCGATGGAAAGCAGGGGTCAGCGTTTACCATGACAGAATAGAGCACTATCCCCATTTTCTGGTGGTGAAGCACCAATCCATTGGTTTATATCTTGGGCCATCTTCATGAATAAGCCCATGTACACACGAAGCTGGATTTTTGTAACACCGAATATTTCCCCCCACCCATCTAGGAAAAAAGCTTGAGTCCACCTCATTTTCAGGTAAAAAAAAAAAAAGTTAATCCAGTGCTTTGTAAAACACATTCATGTCAAGCCTGTACTTGTCAGTAGTCCCCAAATTGTTGGTGTCTTTGCCAGAAAGTAGGAATTAACTAGGAGGCAGGCAATACCCATCCTTAACATTGACTCTTACCTGTGTTATTCTACGTAAAGCAGTTATTTAAGCTTGTAAAAACAAGTGAGCAGAAACAAGTTGCACATGTGATGTTAGGGCATTTTTGTCGTGGCCAGTGATGTTGCAAAACCCAAAAACCCGGATTTTTATGTCCATAAGCAAATACTGACAACGGAGGCTTTGCAAATCTTGACTTTGGTCAGGGCTTTTGAAGGAAAAAAAAGTTTTTTGGTGCCATTCATCCTCACCTTTGTGTGGATGATGGGCCGTACCGTAGAAAAATTTAATCTTTTTGCAGGATACCCAACGAGTGTACAGGGGGTTAGATTCTTGTTGTAGAAAGTGGCTCCCAAACAGAAAGGTCTTCTGTCAGGTAAAACTCAACAAAAACAGACTCAGAATGCAAGATAAAAGTAGAATAAATTCAATTGCTGATAAGTGTCTGACTTTTCTCCAGTCAGATTCCCAAATAAGTTATAAAATATTTGACCAAATAAGGGCAGAAAGTTGAGCTTCGTAAGAAAAGGGAACCCATCCAGACTTTATTGGCAGTCACATTTGGATACTCAATAAGAAAAATTAGTACTAAATAATCTATTATTCAAATGTTTTAGTAGTTGGGATGCTGATTTAATCAGAAACATTAATAAACAGACTTAATAATATGCAATAAATGCCCAAACGAAACATTTCCATCTATTTAAATTGGTACAAATACAATATAATAGATTATATCTGTGGTCAGAGTTGGGTAATGAAGAGGAGAAAGCAGGAAATGAGCTAATTTGTTTTGTTTTGTTGTCAACAGGAATTGTGCAGACAGCCTGAGTTCATCGTGGGCGGAGCTACTCGTACCGACATCTGTCAGGGAGCGCTGGGTAAGTCCCTGCGGGAGTCCACTCGTCTATTTCAGTGCTTCTGTGTGATTCTGCTCTGAGAGGAAGTGAAGGATACAGAGAATACATGTGAAGTAGTTTAGCTCAACGTAAATATGAAAACTGCTGGGAGAGGGGAAGCTCCCAGCTCCAAGTGTACGTCATGAATAAATAAAGCTTTCGTCTTCTCTGATCTCTGAAGTGACAGATGAGATCAAAACACTTGACGCTTAATTAAAGAGAAAAAAATGATCTCTACTGTTAAATGAAACCTCAGCTTGGCATGAGCAATTATCAGCTAGGAATGGGCGATATGGCCTAAAGTCTGTATCGCGATATATTTTGATGCGGTAACGATATTTATCCTGATATATTCTTTACTTGTCAAAATGACACAATCCCACATAGCAATCAGATTTTGGATATGAAAGGTGTCCCTGCTGATGATATCTGGGAGCATCTTCTCTTAATTTTTGTATTTGTTTTTGTTGATTTTCTTCTATAACATAAAATATGTGCAGTTGACAAATCTAAATAAAGCATGGGATCGATTCAAATAAAAAAAGAATAAATTCAATCCTGATTCTCAAGAGTTAGAATCGATTATCATGATCCAATTCAATCTGTTCCAATTTGATATTGATATATGGGTCAGTGCTATAAAAACCTTTTTTGAGCTGTTGCTTTAATTATGTGCCTGTAATTAAATGAGACAACACTGGGTGAGTTACAATTCACCAGGGGAAACGGAATGAACCATTTTAGATCTACACCTAAAAATGGCGGGCTGAACTTTTCCTTCCTATTTTAGCTGTAAAAAAGGGCAAACTATGTTAAACAATTCAACCAATTTTTGGACTTATGAATCGATTCAATTTGATTTTTGGAATGTTTGTAAGAATCAATTCAGAATGAAGTTTTTGATTCTTTTTAACAGAGCACCAAATCTAAACGTCTCGTTAAAGTCTTGACTTTACCAATACCAGAGTGGGCTTAAGACTCTTGCAAATATGAACATAGGTCTTTTCTTGACAAGCTTAGCATAGCTATTGGTAACCAACTCTCTCTGCAACATTTGTTTTATATTCTATAAACTCCAGTTTAAGTTGTAAATATTGCTTTGCAATTCCACTCGCTCGCTCTTGCGCTCTCGCTCTTGTGTTTTCTCACTCTCGCTCTCGCGCTCTCTTGCTCTTGTGCTCTCACTCTCTCTCACTCTCGCTCTTGTGCTCTCTTGCTCTTGTGCTCTCGCTCTCTCTCGTTCTCTCGCTCTTGCGCTCTCTTGCTCGCTCTCGCGCTCTCACTCACACGCTCTTGCTCTCGTGCTCTCTCTCTCTCTCTCGCGCGCTCTCGCTCTTGTGCTCTCACTCTCGCGTGCTCTTGCTCTCTCTCTCTCGTGCTCTCTCACTCTCGCGCTCTCGTGCTCTCTCACTCTCGCGCTCTCTCACTCTCTCACGCGCTCTTGTGCTCTCTCTCCCTCTGTCTGTATTAGGGATGCTTCGATCCGATCACGTGACTTTCAAAGGACTCTGAATCGGTTGAAGAAGATCGGATTTAACCCTATAAACAAATATGACAACAAATATGACATTTTAAATTCATTCTGATACTTCTATATCAATATTTGTTTCTTGGACAAAAACTACACCATTACGTCACACAATGTACGGCAGGTGGGGATTCAGACACCATACAGCTGTTAGCTAGCAGGCTAACGCAGAGCTAACTTGTCTCCATGGGAGAGGTAAAATATCGGATCGGGACTCTGTATCGGCAGATACTCAAAATCAAATGACTCGGATCGGGAGCAAAAAAATGTGATCGGAACATCCCTAGTCTGTATCTCTCTCTGTGTTAAGTAGATCTGATATTACCAGCTCTTTTTGTCACTCCTCTGTCACAATTAAGTTGGTTGCAAAAGACTAACCACAAAAAAAAAAAGAAAAAAATGAAGGGCTTTGGAACATGTCTAAGTTAAATGTCACCAAACTACATCAGTCTTCTCCAGAGCCAGGAATTTGTTTGCTTTTACCAGAGAGTTGTTGATTCTGGACAAAAAACAAACACAATGCTTGAAGGACATTTTAGTATAAAATTGCAGTCATTCTGTGTTTAATCAATAAGACTCTACTATAGGTTGAACAACAAACTGCTGACTAATACATACCAAAGGACTCATCAGCCAAAGGAATGGACTACGCCCATTTAAGAAAGGAAAAAAAAAAAACACACACCTGCTTGTTTCAACACCTTAGGTGCACAACTGACAAACATGAGTCTATGTGTGGTGACACTCAAACTGTCAGTCTGGATTTTCTTTGGTCTCAAATTACAGGAAGACCTTTTGCAGCACATTCAAACAGAAGTGGTTAATGTAGCTTAAACCCTCCAGTAACACCCACCCAAGGCGGTTCGGAGTTTCAGTCCTAGTCTTTAGTCTGGTGCCTCTCCCATTTCCAGCAAAGCAACGTTTTTTGTTGTCTTTGTTTGAGACTGTTGGTTTCACTGTGCATGTGATGGGTAAAGTCTGGTTTCATACCAGTCTTCCTGTTTTAACTTCCATGTCTGATCAGATTGTTGGGAATATTAACCCTTTAAAGCAAAATGCATCATATTTGACATGCCTACTTCCAAGAGACCTACTTTTTAAACTAGATTATTACTTTCCTCATAAACCGACTGATCTAAGTAGTCCCCTCTTGCTTTTAGAACTTCTTTACACAGAGTCAAGAAGGTGTTGGAAACATTCCTAAAATAATTTTGGTCCATATTGGAGTGATGGCATAACTTTTACTGCACATCCATCCATGATGTCAATCTGCTGTTCCACATTGCAAAAGTTTGGAGTTGTTCTGGGATCTGGTCACTGTTGAGGCCGTTAGACTTCAGTAGACTCATTGCTATGTTTAAGTTTGAGATAATTTGAGGGGTGGTCTGCTGCTGCTGTAGTCCATCTGCTTCAAGTTTTAACATAGGCCTGTTTCCACTATTGGAACGTCCTGTTAATTTTAATGGACCTTCAACTTATGCACATATCTCCATTTCAGCAGGGCAGCCTGAAAGAACCACTTTCTGGGCCATTTCAGGGATCAAACAAGTGTCTGCCTTGGGGTCCGTACTCAGAAATGGCTCGGTAGAGTCGCTAGGTGGGACTTGAGGTTAACTCATGCTGATTGGTTGTAACTCAAATGACATCACCAAATGACCCACATTTGTAAAATTGAAAGAGTTGCTGGTGAGGCAGAATGGAAGGAAAAGAAACTAAGAAAAACTTTCATCACTACCATCTGTGTAAAACAACACGGCAAACAGAAACATGGAAACCAGTCCCGGAGCTCGTCTAGTGGAAACGAGGCTCGTGTGGTGGCTCAGAGATGCTACTCTGCAGACCTTGCTGGGAACTAGTGGCTGTTTGAGCTAGCCATCTTGTAAAACCCGTTTGACCATCATCCTCTTACCTCTGACATCAATGAGACATTTCTGTCCAAACAAAGGCTGCTCACTGGATGTTGTTTTTGGACTATTCCTGGTAAACCCCAGGGATGGTTGAGGGTGGAAATCCCATCAGATCAGCAGAATCTGAAATAGCCAACATGGCACCAGCATCAGCTCAGAGTCTCTTAAACCCTGTTTCTTTTTCATTCCGATGCTCCATTTGAACTTCAGCAAGTCATATTAACCTCTTCAAGCTGCTTAGATACACTGAGTTTCTATCATCTGATTGGCTGAGATTTTTGTGCTAACAATCAGTATTAACATATTATCCAATAAACAGTTGAATTAAAAAATCTGATTAATATTTAATGTGTCGCTGTCATTTTGAATCTGCAGGGGACTGCTGGCTGCTGGCAGCTATCGCCTCGCTGACCCTAAATGACGAGCTCCTCCACAGAGTGGTTCCTCATGGACAAACCTTCCAGAATGAATACGCTGGTATCTTCCACTTCCAGGTACCCCTCCTTGTGTCTACACACGGTGCACAAAGAAAACTCACAGCTCTTAGGATGATGGTGGTTTCTCCAGTCTAGTGAGGCAGGATTCTGCCTATGCACTGATCTGTAGATGGATACGTAATCATTTAAAGGCTCAGCAGTGTTTTGGGGGTAAAAGAGCCTCTGAGGATTCTCTTCTAAATATAAAATCTCTTCAGTCAAACATGCTGATGGTAGCATCTGGGGGCGGCTGTAACTTAAAGGCAGAAAATTCACCTTTCAGTAGAGAGATGGTTGCAGTTTGCAGATGATTGAGGCTTGCATGCTGTCAATTTGTTGTCAGTAATATGATTGTAAGTTTATGCAAAATATTATTTTGAGGAAAAGTCTTTCTGTAACAGAAAGTAAGCCGCAAATGCATAAAATGACATTCTAATCCTAAACAGTTCTCAAAGACATTCATGTTTCTAAACGGCTAACTAAGAAAGCACAGGAGTGGCTTTGGTGGCTTTTAAACCTGGAACAACTCCACCCAGGTTTACGCCTCAGAGGGATGTGTATTTCCAGGTAAAGGGTTGACAAGCTTGTATAATAGTTTCGTAGAAGTTTTGAGGCTACCCATTGTGCACCAGCATTCAAATACTCATGTTGATGGAATGTTTTAGTCGTTCTTATGTAGATTAATAAAAGACTCCCAAATACCCATCTTTACTTTTTCGGTTTGAATTGTTTTTTTAAACCGATAAAGGGATATAAAATTAAGTTTAGTCAAAAATGTTGCTAAATATAAAAGTAGCTGGAATGACACAAAAACTCTTGTTTTCTGTTGTTAAACATTTTCTTGTTTTTTCTTTGTTCCTTTTGTCAACAAGCTGAGGATTCTCCCAGCTTAACCTTTATGACTGAAGCAGCTATTTTTACCTGGCCGACCCAGGTGACTCACTGAAACTAGCTAACCTCGCTGGTTCACACCCAGTCAGGCAGAGGTAAACATACCCAGGATTCAAGCTGCTGTTCAAAACATCCTGACATCAGCCAACAGGGGAGCTGAGTCAGATAAATGTATCTAAAACTCAGTTTAACGTCACGTAGATCTGAATCTGTAACGGGGCAACTAGCTTTGAAACATGATTACAAAATAGTCTCTAGTTTGTTGCTGCTTTTGGGAGGTAGCTGCTGCTCATCAGCTCTGTGTACAAACCAGGTTAGAAGCTTTGTTCTACAGTCGGTACACAGGTGATAACACACACGTTAACCGCAATATATGGAAATCTATCACAGCAGAGGTTTACACCTGTGTGTGTGTGTGTGTGTGTGTGTCATACTTTCCTGGAAGTATTAAAATGAATGTGTGGATTTTGTTTGCACATGTTACAGCCTGTGTGTGTTTCTATAGACTTTATTAACAGAGTGAGGAGGAGCATCATTAGGTCATGTTGTGGTCCAACAGCTGGTTTAGTGATATGTTCTACTTCTAGGGTCCATTTTTAATTACTAAACAATACAATTGCTTAATAAAGCAGCAATCTGGAGTTTTCCTCCTTTCCGTAATTATATAGGATTGATTTTTCTAGAAATCTGAAAGTGGTCCCTGACCCTGTACTCTGATGTAATGTAGGCAATACGTATTTTTTTATTTTTTGCTAAGCAGTGCAATACAAATAAATTATTTAAAAATCATACAATGTGATTTCCTGAACTTTAACTGTTTTCTCTCACAGTGCGAATGCACCTATATGTGAATTTCAGAGGGAGAATTTGCAAAATCACAGGGTGTTCAAATACTAATGTTCCTCACCGTATGTATACAAACAATGCGTTTCTGCTTTTTTGAGCGGCTGGGGGTTGTGCCTTCAGGAACCAGAGGCGTTGTGTTCTAGCCTAGAAATGTAGCAGTAGCAAAAGAATTTGACTCCTAGCAGAGAATGCTGCTGTAGTGTCCTTGGGCAAGACACTTAACCCTCCCTGCCTGCTGGTGGTGGTCAGAGGGACCGGTAGCGCCTGTGCTCGGAAGCCTCGCCTTGTGTCAGTGCACCCCAGGACAGCTGTGGCTACGTTATAGCTTATCACCATCTGTGTGTGTGTGAATGATAACTGTACTGTAAAGCGCTGTGGAGTCCTCCGACTCTGAAAGGTGTTGTACAAGTGTGGCTCATTTATCATTTTGCTCTGCAGGTCGGTCTAGCCACGCTCCATTGTAACCTCAGCAGGTCTACCATTGGCCTGAACAGTTTTAGGTCTGGCCAATCACAACGCTCTGTAGAGACGTTAGGCGCTTGTTTGAAACGGCTTTGGTGTCAACTTTAGATGATTTAGACTCCAGCAGGTAGAGGTGCTGGTTTTCCTTTGATGGTGTATGGCGGACTGCCCTGTTGACTGATTTCCTTAGCGGTGAGTACGCCACATTGTTTGTTGCTCTGATTGGTCCTAGCGCTGTCCAACTGCATGCAGTGATGGTTTGAAAGACAACCGTAGATTACACCCCACCATATTTATTGAGTTTAGCTGAAATTGACAAACCTTCATATTCCTATGAGCAGTCATCAGGATACAAGAACACAAATATTGCTTAAAGTGATTAAAATGAGCCTTTAGGTTTTGTTATTTGTGCTGAAACCAGTCATGTTTAACAGTACTGGGTATCAGGTCTTGGTATCAACTGTGAGCAGTTGTGTTGCTGAAGAAAATATAGTATCAGTGCATCCCTATGTGGTTATTTTTGGCTGAAATATTAATATTTATAATATTCCTGCTGGACTTGAACATGATGCACAGTTGCTTCTGGGGAAAGGTTTTTAAATAATTCTTAAACTTTGAAGACATTTTTAGATCTCCACATCAAATCTGACACAAGCTAAACTCTGGTGTTGACACAAAATTCACACTGAACACACCCTAAAACATGAAGTTCATTCTACAGTATATATTCTTTCTAGTGTAAAATCGGGTATAGATGCCGGATAATTGATTATCATGCAGTTCCTTGCAGTATTAATACATTTCTGGTGAATTCTGCAGCCCCATCACCGTCTCATCCTGCTGTGTCACTGCTCCCTGTGAGCTGATTTCATTACCCTCGATGCAGCAGGCTCTCTGCCAGCCACACTGTCAGCAAACCTGCTAAAAGCTCTGGGACGTAGAGAAAACGTGAAGAAAACAACAAGAAGCAGAAGCAAGTCTCTCAAACACCAAATCCACACCCTACACACACGATTACTGGGGTATGATGTCAAAAACAAACACACGGATGAAACCATTATCCATCAGGGATTCCTCATGTCAGGAAAGCTGTTGGAGCAGAAACGATGATCTAGCTGCAGCTGCACATTCTTTAGACACAAACATTCACACAGACCTCTGGGAGATGCGATAAAATAAGCTTTTGTTTCTACATTAAAGACCAGGATCACTGAGAAACCATTTTTAATTATTATTTCTGATTATAATCAGTCACTCTGAGTGTTTCATGCAGGCTGAACATGAAAACAGTCTCCTACACCTATCTCCTGCATTAGCTTCTGATAGAAAATAGACGATGAGGCTCTAGGATTAGAAAATCCTGACAGATCTACGTCACATTGTCACTTAACATTCATCTTGACTCACGACGGGGGAAGGCTGTTGTTGGTTTAGCGTCCAGGAAACAGCAGGGAACGTCTCAGCTAGTAGAAGCTAACCGTTAGCATTAGCAACTCCACCACACAGCAGAACTCCTCCAGGCTTGTGTTATTTGTGGAGATAAAACATCAACGTTGCAGAGCAAACAGTCAGTGGTAGAGCCGTGTTGCTGTTAACCAATCAGAGGAGAGATGTCCAAATATCAGGAAATAAGACTCCAGATCCTGCTGTTTTCTGTCCCCCACTCTTTTGGCTCACTTCTACTTCCTGAAAAAGAGCGCCAGAGCTTTTTTTCCCCCACAGAGATTGACTCACAAGGCATTCATTCATACTAGAGACCACTGAGAGCTTTAAGCTGCTTTTCATCTAAGAATTTGTTTTAGTTTCATCTTATTTTTTATTAGCTTCCATGGGTTTAGATCTATTATTATGTGGTGAGATTTTCATGTCTGTACACGAACATGCTCTAGTTCCCTTTAAGTCTGTTTTTTGGTAACTTTTTCCCTCCTTTGTGTAAGTTTGAATCTTTAAATCCTCCAGATAAGCTAGACCTGAATGAGTCGTGCTAAAAAAAAAACATACTGATGATCTGGCTGTTAGGAGGATCCTAGTCTGTTTTAGTATGAAGAAAGGAGAGATGGTGGGAACCAGCAAGGCAGAGGGATAAAAGGAGACAGATGAATTTTAAATAAGGCAACCTCAGTCATCTGTTAATAAAACTGGGACAGAAATCTGCTGAAACGGCTGTCAGTTTGTTGTGTGGAGGATCTCAGGTCTGTAGACACTGCAAGTCATGACACAGATGTGGTGACGGTTGGGTTCTCACATGCATGGGAGACACACACACACACACAGCTGCACATGCTCGTTAGGGCGGAAGCAGCGTGTGTTTCAAGTGACGGTGGAGTCGGCTCTGCAGGGCTTGCATTAAACTCTAAACTTCCATGAAAAGTCCTGTAGGCAGGTGCAGACGTGGGCTAAATGCTTCAACGTGCAGTTAGACTTCCGCTGAAGTCTCACCAATAAACATTCCTCCACCACCTCGCCCCCCCGTCTCCACAAATGTAATTACGTTGACAAAGATGTATGTCTTTCATAAAATTGTGTTGCTGCTCTGGAGCCGCTTGTGCTGTTCAGGATTTCTGCTTCAGATACTCGTGGCGTGCGCTCTGTGTGTGTGGTGTGTGTGTGTGTGTGTGTGTGTGTGTGTGTTGCCTTTTTGCAGAAGCTTTTGTTCATTTTAACAGACGCACAAACGATAGCAAATATCAAAAGAAAATCTATGCAAAGACACAAAGAAGGATGTTCAAAAGTGGTGATACTAGTTTGGGGAGTTTGTTTAGTCAGAGGTCAGCGTGTTTGGGTGTTTAATGGTCTGGCAGAAACTGTTCTGATACCAGGTTCTGGGTCTTATGGATCACGGTCTGACATGAGAGGAGAGTGGCTCCGAACGTTGATTTCCATAGGGGTCAACGATATTGATCATTTTCTGATTTAAACTTGTAGAACTTGTTTTTAAATATCTGAATATACATTTGTTATTAAAGTAGCAGGCTCCTTAAACTTCTAGTTTGCACTTTTAACTCATCATGTGCAGAACCGGACACTCCTGCAGGTTCTAACATAGGATTTGTGAGCTGGACATTAATAGAAAGGTTTTGTAGCTCCGCCTCCTAAGTGTAACAAAGGTGATGTTGACCCGCTGGGCTTGTCTCACATCTCCACAATGTAATTTACACCCTAATGTCAAACATGGAGCATGCTGGAGGAACGTCTCCCTGGATCTGGTTTTGTTTTCATCAAACACAACAAAACAAAGTCCAGCTTGGAGCCAAGTCATCTGCATGTTTAAATTTCCTGCTCGACTTTTGGTCAGCTTCAGACTTTCTTGCCTTCAAGAATTCGTGCAAAAATGTAGAATAAGTGTCAAAGCTTGGCTCCATCTCAACAGGTTTATGCTGCCCCCTGCTGGTCAGCAGCCTCCTAACAGGGAAAATCCCACCATATTTTACACAACTAGAGCCACACACACCCAAGACTGAGATCTGGTGATAACTAAACTTCTTATCTTTTGACAAAACATTTATTTGTGAACATTTTAGCGTTAAGTTTATCAGAATTTTAAGAAAATAGAAAATTCACATGCTCTCTTTGCACGAGGCCTGGAGGATAAAGGTGTGCTCTACCTGTTCGATCAGGTCTGACTGGGTTTAACTTCCTCTGAAATCCTTTCAGAGAAACTCACCCGCCTTCATTCGTGGTATTTAACCAGTTGCGGTAAAACTAGTTTGAATTGGAAAACGGTCCCAAACCGTCAGATGAGTTCCTAAAAAAAAAAAAAAAAACCTCTAACCCAGTAGGTTTCCATTAGACTGAATGATGGGGAAACAAACAAAAGAATTACACAAAATGTAACATTTTTCCTTGTTTAATTACAAATTAATCTTGTTGCAGCCCTAGAAAAAAAAAACTTTCAGTTGTTGAAGGAAAATAATGGAGAACACAGGTCAAGCAGCAAAACACAGATGTTTGTTTTTGCTGCAAATGTCTGAGACGGTCTAGGGGTCAGAATCAGGTCCTTAAAACAAAGTAAACTCCTGTTTATACCTGTAACGTTGTTCTCTCTGATGTAGTTCTGGCAGTTTGGCGAGTGGGTGGATGTGGTGATTGATGACCGGCTGCCAGTGAAGGATGGGAAGCTGCTGTTCGTCCACTCGGCAGAGGGGACCGAGTTCTGGAGCGCTCTGATGGAGAAGGCCTACGCCAAGTAAGACCGGAGAGAAGAACAATCGGAAGATGTTTAAACAAAAGACATCAAATTCTATAATTGTTGAGACGAATGTACAGATAAATAAATGGACACATCTACATGAAGATTATGTCCACCTTATTCCTGGGTAGGCTCGTGCAGAAACGATGATGCGTGCAACATCCAGTGAGATACAGGAAGTAGTGCATAACTATTGGTTTGCATGGTGAGGTTTTGTTTTTTTTGCAGTTTTTTTGAACATTTCAAGAGGAAAAATGTACTCTCACGGCTCAGGAACATGCTGGACTGTTGGCGGTTGTACTAACAACCAGATAAAGTTAAATTTGTGGTTACAAGGACGATGTTTGGAAAATGCACCTTGGACTAAGAGAGAGTTTGGCTGCATTCCACTTTGGCTGCATCAGTGCATGAGGACCTGGTCTGTCCCTGTCTGACTGCATTCCCAACCTGAAATAAACATAATTCATAAATAAATACAGACTTGAGACTCTAAAAATAATATAACTGCATTGTGCTTTTAACAAGAAGACAAATGATTCAAATAGAGCTCAGTGTTTAACATTATACACGATTAAATGCGTTAAATTATCCTTAAACCTATTAATACATGAACATCCTGCAGTTTGTATTTCACCTGATGTAGAAACTAAAACCCAGGCTTGGTGATGAGGGATTAAGGCTCTGACTCGGCTCTACGTCTGCTTTTAAGTAGATAAGATTGTGTCCCACCTCTTTCAACAAAACACGACCAACCTTATTATCTGTAGATACTGATAAGCCTCGGAGCTTTTAAGATTGTTTATTGCCTCGCTGTCAGACGCAACCGAGTTCAGAAAGTAGCTAAAATGCTACTGTACGTTAGCTTTGGCCAGACTTTAAGATCATCCTCCATCCCTCTGCATTAGGCAGAAGGACTGTAACGATGTCCCGTTTGAGCTGTGACAGCTGGTGTTCATGCATGGTTTACGTCTCTGAAAAGACCATAAAAATTGGATTAGCATGAACCGATCACTTATTTCTCACAAAGGATCACGGGGGATAGGAATAACATGCCAATTGAATGAATTAAAAGCTTTTCACAGTCAAATGAACAGACGAGGCTGGTACATAGCAACAGTCTGTGGTTGTTTAACGCCTCCTAAAAACCAAACGTAATCAGAGGTGACTGTTGAACATTTCGACAGCCTGTGTTGGTAAACTTTCAGTGTGTGCAAGAAAATTGGAGAAACTCTATTTGGTTTCCCTAAACAGCTTTCAGATTGTTTTAGTGTTGGGAAATTCTAAATATGAGCGGAAAGACTTTAAATGAAGGAGCTTCGTGTAGAAAACTGAAGTAGGGAACAAGACGTACTTGAAGGTTTTAAGATCACAGCTGCTGGGGTGCACAGCTGTTTTAATGAAACGCTGCATTGTTCTCACACACACACACACACACAAACGCTCGCGTGCCAAGTTGAGCTTTACCAGATGAGTACAGAGTGAGATTGATGCTGTATTACAACACACGTGCTAACTCCTGCAGCCGTGTTTGGTGGTTGGGAATGTTCTGAAGGTTTTATAGTTAGTTTGTCTCCTCATGATCAAATCTGTTCTGTTCCAGACTGAACGGCTGCTACGAGGCTCTGTCAGGTGGCAGCACGTCAGAGGGCTTTGAGGACTTCACAGGCGGCGTGACGGAGATGTACGACCTGCAGAAAGCTCCATCAGACCTCCACAACATCATCCACAGAGCCGTAGAGAGAGGCTCGCTGCTCGGCTGCTCCATCGATGTCAGTCATGTGTCTGCTGACACTAAACCCGTACACCTTTTAATACAGATTGTGTGACTGTGCTGCCAGACTATTTTGTTTAAATCAGAAGAATTTCAGGTTTGTTGCATTATAGTGGTGAACTAATCAGCTTTTTTTTTGCTTTTCATATGTTTGATTTAGTGGAATAATATAGTTCTCCTCACAGAAAGTGTCGTCATCGTGTCTCAAACACATGATCGCTCCGCAGTGTTCACTCACGTGGTTTAACCGAAGCGTCTAATCGTTTTACCGCGGGGATTTTATCTAGTTAAATGATTAGAATCAGTCGATAAATCAGCTGTGGTTTTATTTCAGCAGTACTTTAAGTCTCAGCGAGAGGGCCTCAGGCATCACCTTATTAGTCAGTGCTCCTTGTACAATTATACTTTCCTAATACCTTCACTTTATAGGACTCAAATGTAAACGGTGGGCACTTGTATTGCTTTAAAATCACCAACAGTCTGCGCTAAAGTCACAAATGTGACTCTGACTGTATAGAAGCCAGTTCTAAATAGATAAAATAGATAAAAGAATGAAATAATTTAACGAAATCACTAAAGATGAGGCACTGACATTATCTTGGGGCACCTTTTTCAGACACAAATAGTTTTGTTAAACTGTTGAGTGGTAATTTAAGTAAAGGCCAAATAAATGAACTTTTAAAGGATTTTTCCTACATTTGTCTAAAGAACTGCTGCAGCTCATATTTCATATTCGTCCCATCCATCAATTATGTACCTCAGTCTGCATTTGATAAAAAGTCAATATCTAATTGAAACGGTTCATTTAAAACTTTTGATTGCTGCTGCTTTGCAAAACAAGCCAGTTTTCCATACCAGAAGAACAGAAGTGGGGACAAAACTGGGTTTGATTTGTTTGAGGACCAATGGAAACTCAGAGGAAATCTCAAACAGAACCTGGCAGAGATTCAGTGTGTCAGAGGCGTTCGATTAAAACTTCTATTTGCAGACGAGGAGCACTGAACTTCTCAGTGAAGGACATTTTCTCTAATCAATGTCCCTCGTTGTTTGGGTATGAAGGACCTGTCTGGCAGCAAAAAAAAAAAAGTTAAAGTGACAGTGTGTAGTTTCCTGGCGATAGGGGGCAGCACGTACATTTCAGGGTAGTTTTACACCATATCACTGTGGCTGTCGCTAGTTTTAACAAAACGTTACGGTAAATGTTAGCTGTCGAGCAGAAAGCGTGACTCCTCAGACTTTAATAGCTCTTCAGTTAATTCCATTGAGAGAATGCAATGCTGATGCTAGTTTTCTGGTGGTGTAGGTTCCAGATCTGCTCGGGGTCCTGCGCCTGCTGATAACATCACACTACGGCAAAACCACTTGGCCAAAATATAGTTCATCTCTTTTTCGATTCTGTTCTTTCACATAGGTTTTAGACAAAATTTAGCAGTTTTGGTATTAAATTCATGTTTCTTACCGCCTAAATGTTTTCAAACGTGGTGACGTAACTTCAGTAAGTCGTACGTCCAGCCAATCACCTAGTGTGATGTCATCAGGTGCAGGACCCAGAGCCGGCTCACATGGCGTCTAATATGGAATCCCCCAGAGACTACAGACCCGCGCCCTATGTATATAGACCCGCTTTTTATGGTTATGTTACGAAACCGCCAATATTTTTTATCAACTGGATTTTCAACAACATTTCGATGGGTATTTCCAGAGATGAATGGTTACAACTACACATTGTCACTTTCAGAATAATTGCTCTGTGACAATGTAATAACATTTCTGTCCTAGCTGCTGCAATGAAATGTCACTGTGCTGATAATAAAGACTGGTCCACCATGTTTCTTTTACAGATCACCAGTACAACAGACATGGAGGCCATCACATTTAAGAAGCTGGTCAAGGGACACGCCTACTCTGTGACTGGTGTGGACGAGGTGAGCCGTGACACACCAGGAAGTGGGGTGGAAACTAAAAACGCTGTTTTTAAAAAGTTTATACAGCAAACAAAGAACCTATAATTAAGACTATATAACATATGGGCCCAAAACACCTTTGATTGGATTACTTAATCATCAGCTAAAGGCCAAGCTCTTCGACAATTGTTTTTTATGAGCGATATTTTTTATTCCATATGAATTAGTCGTACGAACCTCTTACAAACTTCCATGTCAAATCTGTCTTTTTTGCAACACTCTACATATACATGTTGTTAGAAAGCTAGGGTTCCTGTAATTCTAATGATATGCGCCATTTAACCTTTTCAAACCCATCAGAGATTCATAACGATGTCTAACTCACCCTTTGATGCATCATATCATTGACAGAGCAGAGCCGTCTTGAACAAAAATGTTTTTTTTATGTCTACAAGGGTCCAATTAAAGTACTACAATAAAATGGTTTGTCCACGACGAGCCTTGCGTTCACCACATTATATTACACCATTGAAATGAAAGCTCTTTTTGCATCCTCACATATCGTCATGTTTGGGATTGAAGGATGTTGCTCTGGAAATTTTTATATATCGTCCAACATTAGTAGATGGCCTCAGTTCACTTTGGTTTTAGCTGCACTGTTACTAGCAGTTAGCTCATCAGTCCTAGGACATAAACTATTATTTCTCCAAACAGAGGCTGTTCATGATAATATCTACAACAGGTTACCCTTTACACAGAAGCACACCTCTATATCCCCCACATCTAAATGGACAATCTAAGTACTATAGGTGGTACGTGCTGATGTTATTGCTATCACATGACTCTGACACGCTCCTAGCTGGTTTCCAGCTTAGTTCCAGTCTTCCACATCTAATAAAATAAATCAAATTGTGGCCTTAATGCTGAACACGCAGCTCAACGGGAAATTGTTCTGCAGTATCACGAAATCCTTTGTCACATAAGTGAAAATCAGCTGACTTTAGATTCTGTTATCTGCTGTTTCCTGGTTTTATAAGAACTGATGAGTTCAATCAATGCGAGTTTTTTTCCGTACCATTTAAGCTGAACTGTGTGTGCATGTGTGTGTGTGTGTGTGTTAACCTGCAGGTGATGTACAGAGGAACTCGGACAAAGCTGATCCGTGTCAGGAACCCGTGGGGGGAGGTGGAATGGACCGGGGCCTGGAGTGATGAGTAAGATTCTCCACTAATATTTAGATATCTGCAAACTTTTAAATAAACGCCTTCCTCTGTCTCTATGTGGCATCATGCAGTGACCCTCAGTGTGAATTCTGATTATTTACTCATGTAGGAATGAGTTTTTAAGCATCATTGGGTGAAACATGAGTTGTGTGATTTCCTTGTGAACGTTTTAGCTCCAGAGAGTGGGACGGTGTGGACGGCAACACCAGAAGTCGGCTACAAAACCGCAGCGACGACGGAGAATTCTGGTAGGTCTCCATAACCCGTTAAAGAACATCCCCTAACCCTGACACCTCATAGAAAAATGCTAAATCTCATGATCAAAACCAAGACATAGAAGTTGAACCCGCTCTGTCATCTGTCAGGATGGCCTTCAACGAGTTCCTGCGAGAGTTCAGTCGTCTGGAGATCTGTAATCTGACAGCAGACGCCCTGCAGAACAGCCAGATGAAGAAATGGACTTCATCTCTCTTCCAGGGGGAGTGGAGGCGAGGCAGCACCGCTGGAGGATGTCGTAATTACCCAAGTAATAACATCACGTGATCATGACACCACCCTCTGTTGCGCCAAGGCGTAATGTGCATTTACTACCAAGCGTGGCGGCACGATTGCTGCAAAATTCCCGCATCGCCATGCCGCCACGGCGCATTCATAAGACACAACGTTGCGGCAATATTACGCTGATTTGCCGGCACAGTGTGTCTTATAAAAAGGGCAAAAGAGAATCAAAATGTTGTTTTCCCATTTTAGGAAATGGGTGTGTTTATGCTCAAGTATCATGATGTTCAGCTTAGTTTGAAATGTACTAAATATTTCTTTTATTTTAAATTCTTTCCAATAAGAATTTGAAAGATTTTCCTGGAAGATTGTGAACCATTCACTCCTATTTTAATGATAATCAGTGAGATTATTCTTTATTTTATGATGAAAATTAAGTTAAAGCGAAAAGAGTTTTTTTCTTGTTTATTATTATTATCATTATTATTAACAAAGAAAAGGCAGTTTTTCTACCCAAGATGGAAAATCAGAACATTTCTGTATAAATAAAGACTTAAGCAGCCTGTTGTTAAATAAAAAGCACCTCTCGTCGTCTCGTTTCTTCGCCTGCAGCTTCGTTTTGGCTGAATCCTCAGTTTAAGATCAACCTGCAGCACCCGGACACCCCTGGAAATAAAGACTGCAGTTTCTTGGTTGCACTCATGCAGAAGGACCGCAGGAAGAAGCGACGAGAGGGCGAAGACATGGAGACCATCGGGTTTGCTTTGTACGAGGTCAGCAGTGACCCATGAAAACTCCTGGATGCTCATGCTTTTTTCTGCTTTTAACATTTTATGTCTTCTGTTGTTTTTTGCAGGTCCCAAATGAGGTATGAGTTCTTCTTTTAGAAAATCAGTTTGGTCTAATCTAGATGTTTGCATGTATTTGTTAAATATCTGTCAGAAGTGCTCTGGAGACATTTTTCTTTTTCGAACTTCCCTCTCAGTTCGTGGGGCAAACAGGGGTCCACCTGAAGCGAGACTTTTTCCTCACCCACGGCTCCAGCGCTCGTTCTGAGCAGTTCATCAACCTGAGGGAGGTCAGCTCACGGATGAAGCTGCCCGTCGGGGAGTACATCGTCGTCCCCTCCACGTTTGAGCCCAACAAAGACGGCGACTTCGTCCTCAGGGTGTTCTCTGAAAAGCCTGCAAACTCAGAGTGAGTGCTGTACAAGAGTGCAGGGGAGGTTTGAGTAGAGGAAAGCTTTGCTTGTAACTTTTGTGCTACAGCAAGGTGAGAACTCTGCCTAGCAACCAGAAGCAGACATGTCCAAAGTGTGGCCCAGGGGCCATTTGCGGCCCTTGGAGTGATTTTGTGTGGCCCCCAGTTGCATTTTTAGAATATTCATTTTGTCTCTTTAGGAGTTTATGTAGATTGATACTTTCTAAAATTGGGATGTTCAGATTTTTGCCAATTTGGCACCTAGTTTGCAGAGTAAACTTTGAAAAAAAAAATCACAATATAATCCATTTTGCATTTTTTTAATTACAAAAATCATCCTGCTGTCTTTTGCTCCCGTGTCTTCTGACTCGCTCCTAGTTCCTGAAACAGGAGCGCCAGAGCTTTTTTCCCCCCACAGAGATCTACTCATAAGACATTCATTTATACTAGAGACCACTGCTAATATGTTGAATGGACAAAATGGCTGTCATTTACCATAATTTTGCTTTAAATTTTAAACTTTAAATCAGCCCAGGGAAACTATATCTAGAATCTGATTACTCTGCAACTATTTGAGGAAGAAATTGTTGTGCAGTAATTTCAAGAAGTTCAAAATTCTAGCCGTACAAGAGTGGAGCTCTGTAATACTTGCCAACATTTCAAGACATTTTTTGAAACTTGCTTTTGCAAAAGCAGTCTGCTGTTACCCCAACTTCCCACCAGATGCGTAAGCATCGTGTATCGTCCAGGAAGTGTAGTACGCAGCTAATGGCTGCCGTTCTAGGTGATGGGTGTGTTTCCACCAAACACGAAGCAGCACGTTTTGTACGCGTCCCAGAAGCATTCTGTCTATTTCTCAGTGCTATGATACCAGAACGTATCAAGCCCAGTAGTTCGGATGGAGCCAGACAGGAAGTCAAACATCTGTCAACTTTCAAAATAAAAGATGCTTGCAGATTTCTGATTGCTTAACTGGTAAAAGAAATCTGCCATTTCCTGTGAAACCTCAGTAGCCGATGTAAAAAGAACAGAAAATAAACCACAAACCTTTTGGACACATGCTGCCGTCTTTCTCCTTGCTTGGTATTGTTTGAACGGCTGAAATCACACGCGATCTTGCAATTCTTTGGTGATTTTATGACCTCACAGGACCAGCTGTGTAGAATCGTTTTGCTGCAGATCTGAAATGCTCCGGGAAGAAGGAACGTGTTGTTAAGGTCACACGGTAAACTCATCTATTGCATTACGTGCTGCTTATGCATCTGGTGGAAAGCCATGGTTGACGGTCTCATCCCAGTGAGTTGCTGACTTAAGAACTTGCTGCTGAACTTTGCCAATAAATTCACTTGTATCCATCTAGGTCCTGCTACTCGACCAGGTGAGATGGTTTGTTTGGACACCCAGGGATTTCATGCCATCCACATTTTCTGATTTACATTGACGGGGGGGGTGGGATTCACCTTCTGTTCCTTTATAATCCACAACGATTTGCTTCCTAAGTTATATTTAAAGTCAGGTTATTTATGGGCACACCGCTCAAAGGGATTTGTCACCTCTGATCACCGTGGTGTCATCTGCAAACCTGATGAAGCTTGTTGAAGGGAAAACACGGGTTGGATTTAAAACGCGTTGTGCTTATAGGTTTAGTGTTAGCTGAACATGATTGTGCTTTCTTTCAGGCCGCTTGATGACCATATTACTGCAAATATTCCACCAGAGGTGAGAGAAAATTGACGATTGATGCTTTTAACTTCAAACCACGTAGATGCAGATTAAAAATGAGCGTAATTGTGTTTCAGGAAACGCTGGACGAGAGTCAGATCGACGCAGCCTTCAAGAATCTCTTTAGGCAGCTAGCCGGAGCCGTAAGCTCACACTCAGACATACAGGAGGACAACGTTATCTCAGAATCACGACCTTTAACTCGTCTCTGTCCCAACAGGATATGGAGATCAGCCTCAAAGAGCTGCAAACCATACTGAACCGGATCATTGCCAAACGTCAGTAACAGTTCTGTTAGGTTCTACATCTGTTTCTATAATCAGACTGCAGGATTAGTTCAGTTATGTATTTGTGTCACCAGATAAGGACCTGAAGACAGACGGCTTCAGTAAAGAGTCTTGTCGCAGCATGATAAACCTCATGGACGTATCCTTGAAATATCAGCTGAATGCTTTCAGAAACCACACCTGCTTTGATTTGGCTTTTAAGATCCCCCCCCCCACGACTTTTAGGCACCTCACGACACATGTGGTATGAAAAGTTAATTTTGGAAATGTTCCTGAGCTCTTTTACATAGAAAGACGGCGATGGGAAGCTGGGCCTGACAGAGTTCCATATTCTTTGGGAGAAGATCAAACGATACTTGGTGAGATTGAAGAAAGCTTAACTTTGAAAGTCAACTTGTCGTTTAAAGTTTGTTTGACTTTAATTTGGTGTGTAACTGCTGGTTTCTTATTTCTTTGTTCCATCTCTTTTCTGTTCCCGGTCTCTGTGGGCTTGGTGTAATTCCAGACGATATTCAGGCAGTTCGACTTGGACAAATCGGGCACCATGAGCTCCTACGAGATGAGGATGGCCCTTGAATCTGCAGGTACTCATCTGTTTAGACCATTCAGATAACTCGTTTATTGATTCTACTTGATGGTCTGATTTTGTCTTTCCTTTTTCAGGTTTTAAACTCGACAACCACCTGTTCCAGCTGATCATTTTGCGCTACACTGAAGACGACATGGCCGTGGACTTCGACAACTTTGTCACCTGTCTGGTCCGACTGGAGACCATGTTCAGTAAGTCCCATCACTTTAAAGTAGCTCTCTGGAGTATTTCTTTTATCTGATGGCACCATCTAGTGGCTGACAAGCGCATCGCACCAATAGTCGGTCGACTCGGTAATTTACGATGGCGACTGCACGTTTCTTGTTTATGAATGTGCTTCTGTAGCCGATAAAACACATTGTTTTAGTTCTGTTATTTATATTTTAAAGACTTATCTGTCAAAAGTTCATCAACGCTGCATCAGCCGAGGTACTTCCTTAAATTTGAAGCACGTAAGCAGTAGTCTAACGCTATTGGTTAGTTCTGATCAGCGGTCAGTTTCCTATTGCACAGATTTTAGGGGGCAGGGGGCGGGCTTAGCAAAAAAAAAAGACGTACTGCTTACATTATATCACACTACATAAGACAATCACTTTTACGGATTTCTGAAAAATCATACATAATTCCTGAAAGGGGAAAACTCCAGATTGCTGCTTTAAGTGTCTTTAAGAGAGACGGCTTGTCATTCAGTACCACTTTTTGCCTCATATTCACCTCAACTACACAGCCTTGGAAACTTTACTAAATCAGTATTTTAATAGATGCAGCAGAAATCAACAGTCCAATCTTAATCTATGAAATTCAAAAACCTTTTTTATTCATAAATGCAGCATAAAGAAACCCAACGTTATCCCCATTTGATCAACTCATGATCATTAAAAACTAGTTCACACCAGAAAGTATATATACTGTAAGTTCTGAAGAGCTGAATTGAACCCCAGTGGGCGGCTCTCGCCACCGCCATCTCGGCCATGTTGCACATCTCTTGTCTCCCAGAAAATACAGAAATGGAGCTGAGAACAGGGTGTTGGGGTGGGAGCAGATGATTGACACCCATCAACAAAAATCATAAAAACAAAAATCATAATTGATGCAACAAATCTAGAATATGTGCATCTCTAATGTACACAAAAATACAGAAACGTTGCCCTAAAATGTCTTTTTCTGGCCAGTAGGTGGCAATAAATGTTTTGACAAATTTTTGCTGGCGCCCTTGTTGTTTTTAGCAGAAAGCAACAAGCAAATTTCATATGCTGGTACACTAAAAGTTACTTAGAATTTTGCTACACATTTTTGACAGTCCAGGAAACAGAAATCAGTGTTTGCGTAATTGAATGACAATACAATGTTTACAATCTAAGATGCGTTGTTTTGTTTTTGCAGAAACATTTAAGACCTTGGACACAGATGCAGATGGTCAAATATCCCTCGACTTCTTCCAGGTAAACCCAAACGCTCATTCATGTTGGTTTGCGTCCTGTTTTACGTATCTGACATCGTGGCTTGTTTTGCTCCACAGTGGATCACCCTGACCATGTTTGCCTAGAGATGCAGCTGCAGCTCCGGGCCCAGTAGTTTCAGAAGTGCCTTCTCTCCACCAGTTCTTCCTCTCCCCTGTGACACTTTCTTTTAAATTATAGGAACATCATTCCATTGCCCGTACTTGAATTTTTTTTTGCCAAATCTTTATTTGTAGCTTGATTTGCCAAACGACCTTTAGCCTGACGGTCCGCTCTGTGCTGTGTTCATCATCGGTGCTACGTGTTTTTATCCATACAGAGCGTTACTGGTCTTGGTGGGTGGAGACAATCCGTTTTTATGACAGATTTTACTAAATGTAACCAACATTGTCTTATATTTTTATAAAAGGGATTTTATAACTTAGCTGTATTTGATCGGTGAAAGGTGAAACGAGGACAAAAAGTTCAAATTCAGTAAAAAATTATTTGAGAAAATGCAATACATCAGTAAGCACTTAAAAGGAAGTAAAATCTGTTTCTTGAGCAGTCATTTGGTAATTTAGCCTCCAAACATCAGCACAAGCTTACTTTTAGATGTTTTATTCTAATTTTGGATGGTCTTGCACAATTTATAGGTTTAAAGAGAGTTCACCAGAGAATAAATAGGCTCATAATTACTTTTATTGCACTTATTTAGCAACTAATGAGGGTTATACAGTTTCACGTTTCACATTCTAATCCTAATATTCGCTCCTATATTCACCCGTATCAACACATCTTCCTACTTTTACTTTTCAAGCACAGCCCAACAACCAGAATAAGTCACCTTGGGAGTTTTTTTCTAAAGATTTCAGATTCACTTTAATAGAAAACGTCTCATAATTAAAAAAATTAAGCCTTTTAATGGAGAATTAGTTTGCTTGTTGGTACCCTGGTGAAATGTGGCTTTATACAGCAAAAAACAAACCAAAAAATAACTAATTACGAGTCGGGGTTCGTTTGAATGTGTGGGAAATATTTGGAGTTTTCTTTTGAAGCTTCAGTGACCTGCTAGGCGTGAAAGTCCATCCTCCCACAGTGTTTTTGTTATACTGGCATTAGAATAAAATCTGTTGCTGAGTTCACGTTAGCTACTCGGCTCATTCGCACAATAAACACCCTACTGTGTTCACCAAAACTGTACATTGAACCAAAACCTTTGTTTCTTTCTCCCTGTTAGTTAAGGATTTAGTCATCACCGCTCACTTATGTTAAAGGGATTCTTTGAAGTGTATTTCTGAGAATCTGTTATCAACAGTTAATCATACCTGCAGTAAAAAGCAGTCGGAGCCGAGAGAATGAGTGACAAATTCTCATGGGGAGTTGAGCTGACGTCTCGTCAGACTGAAACTTAAAAATGTTGTTTTTATTGTAATTACCAACCATGTTGGATCAGGATTTATGTCATACATATGGTGTAAAACTGGTGCAACTAGTGCAAAATCTATTCAGTTCTTTTTTTTTTTTCCCCCAACGATATTTGATGTTTATTTTGGTCAGAATTAAACAGAATTTCTGTTAGCTTGACTTCCCCCATAAGCGTTTCTCAGGTTTTCAAAACTGAGCTCATTCTGTCTGCAGCAGGTAAGATTCTGACTGTTTAAATCTTTAGAAACCCACTTCAATAAATCCAGTTTTTTTAATTTAAATAATAATCTGTTTATTCAGCTGAGTATGCATCGATACAGTAGACGACACTAGTCACTTGTACCTGAATTTGAAGCAAAATTATCTAGAGAAAATGGCTCAGACTGTTATTTTAATTTGATGTTTTTGTATTTTTTGGACCCTACCGCACTGAAGAGTCGATACTCTGCTTGTATGGTGCAGAGGTGCTTTTATACCAGATTAACGTGTTTTCATTAGAAGACAAACGCCAGATTTTGCTTCGTGTTTCTCAGATTTGAACAAGTGATGTCTCTGAGAAAAGCGACTCCGGTTTTGATAAAACAAACATTAAAAGGGCACAGAAACCTTAAAATCATGTCCTTGCCTTCCAACTTTAAACAAATGTGCTTCAGTCTCTTCGCTGGCCTTTACTTTCAGCATTCATGGAACCTCACTGGGCTCGGCGGTTTCTGCAGACGAAGGTTTTGCACTGTATGATAAAGAATGTGTCGACTTCTATATATCCAGCCCTGTTTAGCTTTACATGTGAACTGCTCGGTGTTATGCATGGCATTTTAGACTGTTCTAAAATGTTAGCAGGAACTAATACCTTTATTTTTTTCCACCTTGGTAATGGCTTTATTAACTCTGAAGACAGGATGTCAGGTTTGTTTTTAACTTCCAAAGATGAAAGATTACAACGTTTAAAGGTGAATGTGAACAATTATGCAAAGTGGATGACTATGTTGTATGCATGCGGTGTTAAATGTGACAAATCTCTGCCAAATTTATACTTTTTAAAGGGTGTGGGTTATTTTCCAGCATTTAAATGTTTCATTTATACAATAACTTTTCTGTTCTGCTTTTTTTTTTGTATTTTGCAAATGAAGAAATTGCATTTGCATCATGTTTTCTCAAAAAGCAAACCTTTTATATTGTATCCTGCTTTGACATCTTTGGGTGTTTTGCAGCGTAATGCTTATGTAATGTTTAAAGTTTACAGGGGTGATAATCCGGGTCCCTTTGAACCCATCGATCATGCAGCAGATTGGTTTACGGTGCAACTTTCTCTGTGAAACCTCTGTACACTCTTTCATAATAAACTTGGGGGGAGGTTTTGACAAGCCTCAGAGTTTCTCATCAGCATTTTGTAAAATTCATTTTGTGGCTACAGTTGAATCATTTCATAAAAGTAGCTGGGAGAACGACACCATCCACGCTCAAATAACCACACAAACTAAGATAATTTAATAAATAGCAATTTTTAGTTACAACAGTCAATAAAAAACAAACATTTACACATTTTCACCAACAAAGTAAACATCAGATTTACAGATTTAGGATAATTAAGTTAAATTGCAAACATTTCTACAAGTTGATCATATAAGTTAGAGCAAATATGTTGTATTAAAAAAAACAGAAGTGACTCATTGTGGAGCCACCCATTAAGGGGAATGTTAGTCCTGCAGGACACATGGAGGTTATCGTGGAATTCCATACGAAACCAAAAAGCTCATTTTTAACCCAACAAACATCACAGCTTACAGTTTCTTAAAGTGATCATTTGGATAGTTTGGAGTCGATTAATATCTCTGGAAAAACTGAGTTAGTGCTGACCAGATTGAACTAACTAGTGGAAAACATGCATCCTGCTACCAAGAGGCTTTCTACACTCTAAATAAAATGTTGAAATTACTTCGTTATGTCAACTGGTTCCACTAAACCTAATGGCTTCAATGTAAAGAGTAATATACATTGTTACGTTAAAAGTACATTTAAGCTACTAGGTTTAGTGGAACCTGTTGACATAACTTGATTAAGTAAATTCAACATATTCTTTGACAGTGTACCATAATAAAACTACTGTGCTGAAAAACCATGGCAGTTTAAAGAGCAAGTCACCCCCTCCACCCAAAAAGAGGCGTCACCTGGTGGACTGACAGCACCGCCCCCTTTTACATACCGTGCACATATACATCAAACTCTTCAGCTACTTCTCACTCATAATACCAAAATATGGCAGATCTGAGGTTTAGCGTTTCAGATATTTAGATTAAATTAAATTGTCATATTTACCACAAAGTTTGAGTTTGCATGATAGGAGACGTGTTATTATTTTTAATGGTGTGCACATACACTCACTGGCCACTTTATTGGGTACACCTTGCTAGTACCGGGTTGGACCCCCTTTTGCCTTCAGAACTGCCTTAATCCTTCGTGGCATAGATTCAACAAGGTACTGGAAACATTCCTCAGAGGTTTTGGTCCATAATGACATGATGGCATGACGCAGTTGCTGCAGATTTGTCGGCTGCACATCCATGATGCTAACCTCCCATTCCACCACATCCCAAAGGTGCTCTATTAGATTGAGAGCTGGTGACTGTGGAGGCCATTTGAGTCCAGTGAACTCATTGTCATGTTCAAGAAACCAGTCTGAGGTGATTGGAGCTTTATGACATGGAGCATTATCCTGCTGGAAGTAGCATCAGAAGATGGGTACACTGTGGTCATAAAGGGATGGACATGGTCAGCAGCAATACTCAGGTAGGCTGTGGCGTTGCAACGATGATCAGTTAGTACTAAGGGGCCCAAAGTGTGCCAAGAAAATGTCCCCCACACCAGTACACCACCACCACCAGCCTGAACCGTTGATACAAGGCAGGATGGATCCATGCTTTCATGTTGTTGACACCAAATTCTGACCCTACCATCTGAGTGTCGCAGCAGAAATCGGGACTCATCAGACCAGGCAACATTTCTACAATCTTCTATTGTCCAGTTTTGGTGAGCCTGTGTGAATTGTAGCCTCAGTTTCCTGTTCTTAGCTGACAGGAGTGGCACCTGGTGTGGTCTTCTGCTGCTGTAGCCCATCTGCCTCAAGGTTCCACGTGTTGCGCGTTCAGAGATGCTCTTCTGCATACCTTGGTTGTAACGAGTGGTTATTTGAGTTACTGTTGCCTTTCTATCAGCACCAACCAGTCTGGCCATTCTCCTCTGACCTCTGGCATCAACAAGGCATTTTCACCCACAGAACTGCCGCTCACTGGATGTTTTCCCTTTTTTGGACCATTCTCTGTAAACCCTAGAGATGGTTGTGCGTGACAATCCCAGAAGATCAGCAGTTTCTGAAACACTCAGACCAGCCCGTCTGGCACCAACAACCATGCCACGTTCAACGTCACTTAAATCACCTTTCTTCCCCATTCTGAAGCTCGGTTTCAACTGCAGTGGATCGTCTTGACCATGTCAACATGCCTAAGTGCATTCAATTGCCACCATGTGATTGGCTGATTAGTCATTTGCGTCAACGAGCAGTTAGACAGGTGTACCCAATAAAGTGGCCAGTGAGTGTATGTCTATCGGTTTATTTCAATATTGGAAATAAAGAGACTATCGGTAAAAAAGATGATATTGAACATCCCTAATTGTTATTCTAACGGAAATAAAAAATCTAGTCAAAAATGTAAAAAAAATAACCTGTAAATGACACACGTGTGTTTTTGAGATTAACTCATTCACTGCCAATGATGACTTTAGTCGTCATTTGCATTTTTTTACGGGGCGGGCGTCGGAGCGAGCCCCCGCACCATGAGAACAAACATCACGTGTCAAAAGCGGATCTTCATGTATGTCACACATCACGTGATCAGGAAGCGGAAAATCAATGGATTACGATTTTGCAAATACGGCGATTCTTCCTGATGTGAGAAGTGAGTCTACTCTTTCTTTTGGTAGTTTTGGCGTTTACATGATCATAGAGCACAATGTTCTGTGACTCTTCAAAAAACAGTAAAAACGCTCAAAACCGCTGGCAGTCAGGGGCTTTCTGATCAGAAAGCGGCTGGCAGTGAATGAGTTAAATGTAAATTAGGATTGCCATATCTATTTTCTAAACTAGCCTTGTTCACATCAGCAGTTAGCATGCCAATCCAGTCAGAACTAAACTGTATTTATCCAAACTAGATAATTCAATGAGCTTTGGTAGTATGATAATATTTCATGCTCTTTCCACAGAAGCGCACTTCCAAACTTCCAAACTGTCCCTTTAAGTGTCCACGGGTACTGTTTTGAAACGTGTCCGATTAGATGTAGTTGTTGTTGTTGGACTCGATCCGGGTCACCACGGTGGAAACGAGCCTCTCCAGCTGCCCCGCTCGCTGTTTGCTCGTCTGAAGGACCTCCTCGTGATTGGCCTTCTCCTGGCTGTCGTAGTCCATCACCACCAGGTTGGTGATCAGCGAGAGGGCGACCACGCGCATGCCGCAGTGGCGGGCCACGATCACCTCGTGGACTGTGCTCATGCCTATTGGAGAAATTTTAAATGAAGAAAAATGAGTTTTAAATTTTGCATTAAATGTGCCTTAATTAGTTTTTAAGTGCATAAATCCGTCATTGCAAAAGTTCTGCTATAGTTCTGTACCATTCATCAGCATCAATTTAGAAAGTGAAAGCCGTAAAGATCACTCACCGACAGCGTCAGCACCCAGTTTGTGCAGGATGCGGCACTCTGCTATTGTCTCGAACGATGGTCCACCCAGCACGCAGTAGACGCCCTCCTTCAGGAAGTCTCCATAACCGAGTTCCTGTCCAATGTCCACAGCCAGCTGCTGCAGCTCTCGATCATACGCATCGGACATGCAGGGGAAACGCACGCCAAACCTGCAACGAGACGAGAGAAATCCTCAACAAACGATAGTCAACAGGAGAGATCAACAGGAAAACACTGCTAATTTGGTGCACCCAACTCTAGATGAATAAAAGTTTACCTCTCATCGTTGGGTCCAACCAGTGGATTGTTGCCAGCAAAGCCGGGCATGTTGATGTGGTCTTTGATAACCATGATGTCGCCCACTTTGAAGTCCTGGTTCAGACCTCCGGCTGCGTTGGTGAGGATCACCGTCTCAACGCCGAGCAACTTGAAGATGCGCATAGGCAGGGTTATCTAAACACACACACACACACACGTTTTAGTTTTAGAGTGACAGGACGGAGTCGAGAGTCTGATCACACACTGATTTATGGTAGGACGAACTGACCGACCTTCTGGATAGCATAGCCTTCATAGAGGTGAAAGCGCCCCTGCATGCAAACACAAGGCCTTCCTTTTAAGGTACCGAACACCAGCCGTCCTGCATGGCCGTGCACTGAGTGAAGAAATCACATCCAGTCAGTAATTAGAATCTATCTATTTTTTTTTTTATTAAGAGGTTTATTGCAACGTTTCTTACCGGTGCTCTGTGGAAAGTTGGGTATGTCTTTGTAGTTGAAGACCACTTGGTCCTTTAACATGTCAGCCAGCCCTCCGAGTCCCGAGCCGCACACGATGCCCACAGTGGGTCGGACGTCTGTCTGCGCCTGCAGCCAATCGGAAGTGGCCTTGCAGTCCTCATAGCTGAACCTGATGGCATTTTAGAAAATAAAAAATAAATGAAAAAGGGCAGATACCCTAACCCTTAACTCTCCTTTTATGGAGTCTGTGGGGAGAATACTGAACCACGTTTTTCTTTAGCCCTCCCACTGTCCTATCGGGTGACCCCTCCAGGAATGGTGATGGTTGAGCAGGGTTGATGGTTGATCCCTTGGGGTCCACGTGGCCCTCGCCCCTGCCACGTGGACCCCAAGGGATCAACCATCAACCCTGCTCGACCGTCACCTTTCCTGGAGGGGTCACCCGATAGGACAGTGGGAGGGTTAAACAGCTGATTTTACATGATAAGCAACACAATTTAAATATCAGAGTTCTTAAGATATAAAATAAAAATCACAGGTAAAAAATTATAATTAAAATTCATCACTTATTGAGGCAAATCAATAGTTTTATCAGCAGTAGTCGGGAAATATTTTTAAAAATTGCATTTAGATAAAAATATCTAGAATAGACGTTTTAAATATAATGAATTAAGCCTGCCATCTTGGTTGTGCTGGTCAAGCCACGCTTCCTTCTCCTTTCATGCCCTTTCCCTTTGCCCCCCTCCCTCCCTCAGCATTCCTGGAGACTATTTTTGCCACCCAATGTGTCCATAAAAGGGCCATGTGCTCAGCAGAAGTTTAACGTGTACTCACCCTTTGTTTGTCTCTGGAAACATTTCAGAAGATTTGTTTAAAAGTTTGAGGTAATTGCGGTGAGAAAAAAATAAATAAAACCTTAAAGTAAAAAAAATGGATGAAAATGTTAAGATAAAGCTCAGATATTATATTTAATTCATAGGATACTGGAAAAATGGAAAAGAAAAAAAATGGAAAAGGCTATCTTCTGTCTTAGTTTTTCTTTCTGGTCTGGAGTTCTCTGGAAGCTGGTGTGTTCCTCTCCTCCTGTCTGAGCCTCTGGATGAGGGCTCCGGCTTTATAAACAGCCCCAGCAGCTGCGCTCCTCCTCCGCTTCAAATTACGCACGGAGATGCGGCTGCGCCATTGGCTCAGCGGACACACCTTCAGAAATAAATCTAAAATATTTCATTGACGTTACCCATCTTCATTAAAGCCCCGCCCCCTTTCTCTACAGGAGCAGCTGACATTATCCACGCATCTTAAAGGTCACACTTAGACAGGAAGCGTCTGATTAAGCGTCATGTTGCTCAGTAAATGATCAGTCAGAGCTTTATTGATTTAAGGGAAGTTCTGAGGCAAAACAAGACATGATGTCACGTTTCAGCATGTTATGGTGAATGTTTTGTTTTGAATCTGCGGATTTATCTGATGCTTCTGTGTTGTCAGTCCTAAATCAGTATCATTCAATGTATGTATGGAAGCCAATTCATGCCAATTAAAAATAAAAATAGACGGGGTGAATCAAAATTATGAGTCTGAAATTGAAATGGTCTTGAAAGTGATGATTTTGAAAATCATGATTGTTAATTGTGACTTTAAAAATCTTTATTGTGGTTTTCAAAGTAATCTTTCAAACTTTTGATGGATATTTAGCGCTCATTCATAAAAAGATGCTAAAGGCTCATGATTGTGTGATTGGAAATCATACATTAAAAGATTTTTTATCTGTAAAAAATAAACACTAAAATAATTTCAGCAGAGAAATTTGATATTCCTTTTAATCACAATACATACAGAGTAATTGTAATATAAATACTTGAGTACATGTAATTTGCACATCATTGTTCTGTGTTTTTTTAAAGATCTCAACTAAAGAGTACAATTTAAAATGAAAAAGATTTGATGTACACACATACTAGATTATATCTCCATCAATAATCAACCCACCAACCTGAGGAGTACATGAAGTTACATCATGAGGTGAGTAATACTTCAGTTGTGCGGGTGTGTTGATCTGTTGCCAGTAAGAAGGAAGTGATACATGAAACCTCCTATTATAAGTGTGTAAATGATTAAGATTACTGCTTGTTAAGTCATAAAAAAGACTTCATGTTGCAGGAGCATACACAATAACTCATTGTTAGCTGGACTAAACGTTCTGGTATGAATTTTTTATGATAACGTGAAAAATATCTTTACCAAAAAAATGAGATGCATTTGCAGATGATACAACATTGTTTTATTCAGGGTCCAATATTAATGAAGTAACACAAGTAATAAATAATGAACTGATAAAAGTTAAAACCTGGTTTGATATAAATAGATTAACACTTAATCTTAAAAAAACAAATTTTATTTTATTTAATGATAGGGAGAAAATTGATGTATCATTAAAAATAGATAGCATGGAAATACAAAGGGTAAAGGAGACCAAATTTTTAGGAGTAATGATTGATGAAGCTCTAACCTGGAAATCACATATAGGTTATATAAAAGGTAAAGTGTCCAAAGCCATTGCAGTATTACATAGTGTGAAGTTTTTACTGAATAGCGATGGGTTGTTATCATTATACAATGCACTAATTCTGCCATACTTAATTTATTTTGTAGAAATCTGTGGAACTGCATATAGAACTTATTGTTTGTTTTGCAGAAAAGAGCCATAAGAATTATTAACAATAATCACAGTACAGTTCCATCTAACCCATTATTTATAAAATATAAGGTAATAAAATTTCATGATTTGGTCGACTGGAGAATATTGCATATAATGTATAAAGCTAATATAGGTACATTGCCAAAAAACATTCAGCAATTATTTGGAAAGAGGGAAAGTAGTTATTCGTTGAAGGGAATTGAAATCTTCAAAAAGCCCAGATTTAGGACAAGAATGAAGGAAATGAGTATCTCGGTGAATGGTGTGAAATTGTGGAATTGCCTGGACAGAGTAGGGAAAGAATCAAGTACTCTAAAAGTGTTTACAGAATATATCAAATCAAGTGTGTTGAGTGGATACGAATGCGTATTATTTAGGTGGATATAATGGACATATGTGACTGAATGAACTGTGAGGGAATGCATAAAGATATGTTGGTTATTTAGTTTATAAAAAAAAGGGGCAGAAATTATAAGATTTTTTCTTCCATCTGCTCCCTTTCATTCAAGTTGTACTGTGTTTATATGTATATTGTTTTGTAGTTGTTGTATTTTTTTAATTGAATGAAATAAAAGGAAAAAAAAAATGTGATTGCACATTTAAGTGAGAGGTACATTCTTGAGTGACTTGATCAGAAAAATTGGTAAAAAGCAAAAATTTTACATCAAAATAGTTTGAATAAATGTCACTGTTTATATTTATTTTTAGGTATTATATTTTTAAAGCAAACATGTTTAGGACAAAAAATTGTAAAATTATGTTCTTGCTGGGTCCAACTCTCTCTTGTGGTCAATGAACAGTATTGCAACTTAACTCAACAGTAACAACACCCAACCTGCAGCAAAGAACATTTTGTCATAAGCAGAAAAGCCAACAGCTTTAAAACTGTTAGAAAAGAGATAAAAATAGGAGCAGAAATCAAATATCCACTTCCTGTTTCTGGTTATGCATACGCTAATGTTAGCATTGCAGCACAGCTAGCAGCTACAGGAAGTTAAAGTATTTTAAAAAACTCATCTGTTCATAAATCGTTTTTTACTAATTTTTAAATAAATTTTAATCAACTTAATAACCCTTATATGCCCTTAGTGCATTTTTTTGTGCTCAAAGAACAAAAACGTTCTATAAGGGTTAAACTATGCAGCCTTCTTGCTGAGAGGCAATAGTGCTACCACCATGCATCCCAAGTTATGCTAAAACTTCTATTCCTGGTTTTCCTGGTTAAAATGACATTCCTACACCACAATGAGCTTAAAGACTGGAACATCTGCAGGAATGATGTGAAAATCCAGAAACTATGATTTTACGTCACACAGTGAGTTCATGACATCAACTTAACAGATGGACTAGTCATGCATTTAGTGCAGGGAATGTGTTACTAATGTCTCAATGCACTGGGGTTAACTTTTTAAATGAAATCACTGACACACAAAAAATGAAGGCAATCATGTTTGTGTCCCACAGGTCACTGCTGGTGGATGTGGTAAGTGCCAAAATGTTATGCAATAGCAGAAAACTTGCTACTGTCCAACATCATAGAGCAGCTCCTCCCATTAACCATAAAACATTTGACTTGTTCTAGATCTAATGTTCCCCAAGCTGACTGTACTTATCTGTGGGTATTAGCTAACACAACATTACATTTACTCTGCACCAGCCAAAAACCCCAGCAGCTCCCATCCTTCACAGATTGTTTGGCATGGACATGAACCAGACAGCTATCACTCTCAGTGTTTGTTACGACGTCCCTCTGAGGTAACGGCCCGTCTGTTTGGGTTCTGTCCGCCTCGTATCTCATGTTGTTCTGATACGAAGCTGTTCCCTCCTTCTGATATCACATAAAGGCCTTTGACACGTTGACCTGGCCGTCCCTCCCCACATGGAGCTCAACACGCCTCCGGCTCAGCCAATGAGTTGGGAACAACCTGGATGCTGCCGAAGGCTCCAGGATTACTGATTTATCCGACCCTTTGGGTTCACAGCTGAATGACAATCCAATAAAACTGTTCCTGGGAATTGTACAGGACAAAAGCTGCCTCATGTAGCTGTTATAGTTACCTTGAGATCGTAAAATCATTAAAGGAGTCATCACCTATAATACCGTGGATATCTACGTCCTATTATAGTCTTTTAGACCATTAAAATAAATTGTATTGGAAAAATAAATAAAAACTGTGCTTTTCTGATCCTTTTCTGTAAAGGGCGTATTTTCTCGCAAGATCACACACGATATTTCGGCTGTCTCGGACGCGCACGGGACTGAGGAGCGCGTTGATTGGTGGAAGGAAGCAGGAAGCAGCTTCAGCGTCTCGCTCCAAAACAACAAAAGTTATAACTGAACCCGACCTGGCAGTGACCTACGGGATCTAACCGTGTATGTACGAGCCCTCGCCTCGCCTCGTGCGTAATGGCGCCCTCACTTATTGTTGAGTTGGGACAAAGCAAGCTCATCCAGGCATCGGCTCTTATGCTGTTGTGAAGCTGGAATACACAAACCGATCGGAGTTTTGTCTCCCGTAACACGGATTATAACACGAGTCGTCAACGGTAAGACATCATTTATGCGTTTCACGTTATGAAATGAGCTTTGTTGTGCTGGTTTGTTCGCTGCTGGTTCATATTTGTTTATATTCTACCTTTGTGTCGGCATATAGGGCCAAAGCTCAAGTTCTCGTTTTGGAGTGCGCGTGCTCGTGGGGTGCATGTGAGCTGGTTGAAGAAGGCAAGATTAAACAAACGCGTCAATTTTAAATATCGGCTTCTCAGCCAGTGAAAAATCATTAGGAAACCATTATAGACATGTTTTTAAGTGGAAAAGTGAAAATTTCAGGTGATGACTCCTTTAAGTGTTACTGGTGCAACAGATTAAATACATTTTCTCTTGCCTGGAGAACAACAGAACACCTAGAATTAAAGCCATGCTATGCAATTTTTTCATATTTTAAAATCATTTTCTTGAGCCAGTACGTGCTGAAATGACCCTTTAATGAAATGTCACTCAAACCCCCCCCACCCTCTGTGGCCAGAATACCACATTTGCAACTTCAGAGTGGTGGTCCAGTCTCCTGTTAAAAGGAGCTGACATGCCTGGTGCTGCAGTCTGCTTCCAGCATGTTTCAGATCATGAACACAGCTGATTTGTTTGATTTAGTGATGAACCGCTCCTGTAGACACTAACGAAGGCTGAGGAGACATTTCAGCAGTTAGATTAAGGTGTTAAAAAGATGAACGCACAGCGAGGAGATAAGCAAGCCAAAACTGCTAAGGAAAATGCATCCATGCAGGATTATAAAGTGTCTGATGATGCTTGCATTAAATAGATCAGCTCCTACTAGTTTTTCCATGCATGCAATCTTTAAATATATGACATGACGTAACTCTGCAGACACATAATCATGCTATGAATAAATGATGATTAACACAAGCAGAGGGAAATGAATGATCTGCATTCCTGACCTTGAGTTGGCTGATATTTCCCACAGTGTGAAGCCCTGATTTGACCCGACAACCTCCTTTCCCTCTGGAAGTAAACCTGACTTAACAAGATATATTTTTTAAAGGTTTAGTTTGTTCAGCTGAAATTTAGATAAATTAACATTTGTATGATAGAAGAGCTAACTGCTAGTTTGGATAGCTTTAACTTACAAAATGTCATAGAGAATCATGCTAAAGTTATTTTATAAGCTTTTGCACCATAGCAGTTATTTACATGTACTTTTATGAATAAGTAACTAATGAATAACTTTTACTCTAATCACTCATCATAAATAGTCAAACTAATGTTATTTTATAAAATTACATTATTTAAATATTTACATAAAAATAAATAACTAATAACTTTTACACAACCTCTTAAATTATTTTCCTTTAGCCACATGTTTACTGTTTATCAGGCTGTGCTGCGTGACCTCACACAGCCCACCCTTACATGCTACTATCACGACTCAACGAATCAATTAAGATAAGAGTGTCAAATAGATTTGTTTTAGCTGATTATCTTGTGTGCTAAAAACACATCATCGCTCACAACTCGTCACACGAGGCCAGTCCGGAAACATTCATTTCAGTGTGTCAGCAGCAGTTAAAGGTAAATGCAAGACTAAAAATATAAAATACTTTATAGTAAATATGTGTGCATTAAAAACATCAATAAACTACAAGAAATAAAAAATAGTGCAAATAGCAGCAGGTCGTACCTGTGATGTCACAGCATTTTTGTTGCAAGCTCAAAACCTAAAACCCTGGTTACTAACGCCCACAAGCAAATGTGAACAATGAAATATGATCAAAATCTCCATCTTGGTAGGTTTTTCTCAAAAGAATTGTTATTGGAGGTGTATCTTTTTATTTTTGTGTGGACGGAAGGCCAAATTTTTATGGGACACCCCGACTACGTGTTATCTGCTGAGAAGGATCTATGGTATGGCTCACTGAAGGAGGCAGCATAAAAAGCTTTAGCGTTGTTTTTCTGCATTCAGAAGAGTTAAATCTAGGTCAGATTTATTTATTTATTTATTTATTTATTATGTGGATTTTCCAAACATATTTTCTAATTAATCCTTAGAGGTCCATCATGCATTTTTTGTGCAGGCAGTGTTTTTTTTTTTAAATGCAGATTTCTTTTAATAAAACCTGACATTAAATGGGTTAAATCTAAAAAACACACAAATATTTTATTGTTTTGTGAGTGCTGAAGCCAAGGATGGAATCTGTGTAAAAAAAATCGGACTTATGAAACATTATATAATTTTAATTACACCTTTTTATCAAGGACATTTTTTGTGGGGGTTCCAATGTTGCTTTTTATTTAAAGGGACCTCCAAGGGTTAAATGATCATTGTCCTGCCTTCAACTGATAAAAAAACTCATCTGAATCAACAAAAATGTTTAATTCTGGAAAAAAGACCATTTTATAGAAAACAATCAAATATGTATTCTGTAACTTGTGTCTGCTCGTGACTCATTTTGTGATTTCTTGCTGGGAGAGTCCTTTACAAAAAAAGAAATACCCAACAGGAACAGCTTGGCCCTATTCAAGCACACTCTGACATTAAAAACAGTTTCGACACACTAAACACTAAAGCCTATCTCTGGGGGATTTGTCCCTTCCTCTGTTTGCGTTACAGTGCTGCTTCAGGTCACGTGTGTGTATGTATGTGTTGCTGCGTTGTTATGCCACAGAACAGATCCAGATAACCTTGACTTCCCTCTAGAGCTCTCCTGAATGTGTTCCTCACTTGTCAGTAAACCTTATGTCCTCCAAACAATCTTCTTTCAACATTTAGGAAGTTTACCTGTTGAGTCACCGAGAAAATTTATACAGCAAATTAGGTTGAGTTCACGTTTTAATCAATGTTTTATAAGTTCATCTTTTAAAGATTATTGTTTTTCCATTTTTTTAAAATTTTAGTTGATTGCTATGTAACCATTAAACACATTTATATCTACAGGTTCTATGTTTAAGATGATAGCTCTGGTGATTTGAAGAAGGCTTATTTTAAGAGATTTTATGCCGTTCATGTCTACCTGCAGTACTTAAAAATAATTTGAACAACTTTAGTTTCAAGAAACATAACATAGTTCTGACCAGATTGATAAGCTAATGGCTAGTTTGAGTGGTGGGTGACTGTTGTGTTAAAAGAAAAAAAAACTTGTGTACAAAAAAAACGTTTGTAATAATTTCATGTTGTGCAGGTATTCGCAGGAAGACTCCAGGTTTTGCAGCTAGCTACTGCTGCTATTTGCTTTTCCAAATAAATATAAAAGTTGATGTAAATAACTGTAGGGGGCGCTCAGGTGCTCCTGTTTCAGGAGGTAGAATTCAGCTGGAGAAGAAGGTAGCTTCAGACAACAATATTTGGAGTCTTATTTCCTGATATGTGTACATCTCTCCTCTGATTGGCTAACAGCAACATGACTCTACCACTGACTCTGTTTGCTCTGCAACGTTGATGTTTTATCTCCACAAATAACACAAGCCTGGAGGAGTTCTGCTGTGTGGTGGAGTCGCTAATGCTAACAGTTAGCTTCTACTAGCCCAGACGTTCTCTGCTGTTTCCTGGACGCTAAACCAACAACAGCCTTCCCCGTCGTGAGTCAAGATGGGTGAGTCCATGAACGTTAAGTGACAGTGTGACGTAGATCTGTCAGGATTTTCTAATCCTAGAGTTTCACCATCTACATCTTAACTTTCTATGTTTTTAATACTTTTAGGATTAACCTTTGTAATAAATGTCTCATTTTTATTAAGGTTGGGATAACTTTTATTATACATGTTGTGTTTTTAAAACTGCCTTTTGTTATACATTGTTAGTAATAGTGGATAGGATAGTTTTGTACAAATTTGGTGTTTTTAGTTTAATATCGGACAACTTCTATTTTAAATAATGTGTTTTCTATATTATTTTAATACTGTTTTATAATAATGCTAGAAAAACCCAACCAGGGACAGGAGTTGTACATTAGCAGAAGTTATAAACTCTGAGTGCGTCGCATCAACTGCAGCATGTTGGACCGCAATATCAAATAAAGATTACATCGAATCAAATCAAAAACACTGAAAATGTGTTTTGCTTTTTTGATAAAGAAACAAGGTTACCTGGATGTTATGTGTTGATTGTTTTTTGTTTTCTTGGTCTTGAGACATGAATTGTCATCCATTAGTCGTGAGCCTCAAATATCCATCCACGAGTTGCTAATTTTTACCATAACTTGTCTTTGACTCAAGCTCTGCATAGATCCATTTAGAATTTATCAGTTCCAGTAAAAGTTGGAGAAGCTGAGATCCAGAAACAGCTGAATAAAACTCTGCAGACACATGAGTGCAACTCGATCCCTCAGCTGGAAGCGGTGCCTGGATGAACTCAGAGGAACCTGAATGAACTCACTCTTAACCCCTGATGCATGTGTCACTGAGCCACAAAACATCAAAAGGAAGCTTCTTGTAGTAACTGATCAGAGGAAATACCTAAATTCTGCTCTTTTTGTGCATTATTCGTTCAATTTAGAGAACGTCTAAAACTAATATGAGTTGTTTTCAAGCATTTGTAGAAACTTAAACCTGAAATTTTGCTTTTGTCAATAAAAAAACGTAAATGTGAAAGTTTATTGTATGAGTTGAGAGCTGTCAGGGATCTCATACACTTGGATTTTTATGATTTTTTATTTGATCGTGTCAGTTGTCATAAATCTAACTTAGTGATGCTTGAGCTGATTATTCTTTTTGTTTAGTAACAAAACACAAAATAAATCTACTATGAATTGGTCCATAAATGCTGATGCAAAGGATGTTTTGGCTGAACAACATCCTTCTTTATGATGGATTACATCCTACTTGCTGACAACACCTAGCCAGGCCAGCCATACCAATGCTTCCTTATGGGTAGAATAGACAGAGGGAGAGTCTGGCAGGCCAGGCTAGAAAACCAGTGGGTAGAGGGTGTTTGTAGAGATTTGGTGCTATCTTCAGGTGCAGAGGGCTTCTGATTAGAATGTAATGGGTCAACAATGAAAAGTGTAAAAGAAGGTTTTCAAATTTCCAGTAATGTATAATTTGTTACGAACCTAGAGGTCATCATCTAGTATGAACGGGATACTTGAGGTCTAGAAAAGAGAAATTTTGAGCAAAAAAATGCTTAAAAAACAGGTTTAAAAAAATAAAAGGCCTATCATTTCTTGCAGGAATGCATACTATAGGTTTTCTTTTTGTTTTAAACTGAGATGAAAACAGTTGCATGATCTCACAAACCCCCTTATTTGCACTCAGAGTATGGTCTGAATTACTTTAAAAAAATAAATATTATGCAAAACTCATCTTTTGCATTCTTTTGTGTTGCCACGTGTGTCTCTACTGCCTCTATAAACACCCTAAACATGAGAAAAAACATCCATATGTTCTCTGTCAGTGTTTGGTTCTAGGGACTATGTGCCTAAAATGAGCCGTTTCAAAAAGTCCCTGTTTGTGACATCACAGATGGGGAAATTAGACTGGACCCACCTCTCTTGTGCAACAGAGAGCTACTGCTGGAGGAGCAGTGGCTCTACTCATAGCCCCTCCCAAATATCAGACCTTCTTAGCTTATAGCAGTCTGAGTGGGGGATAAGTGGGCGTGGCCAGCTAGTGCCAGAGTCCTGAAACAACTCATTCTGGAGGGTACTGAAAATATCAAGAATATAACTGGTGGGATTGTTTTACGTGAGAGGGTTTTAGTGCAAATAACTTCATAAATATGCTATTTAAGAAAAAAGTCATATGTCCCCTTTAACTCAATATCTGTAAATTACACCCAGTGTTGTGCATGCAAATGCTGATCAGCTGGGGCAGCCATCTTGAATTGAGTTGATGCCTAAGACTAATCCGTTGTTGATGAACATCTTATCATTAAAATCCATGCGCTGGTTTATGATCTACAGAATGTTCCTGAAACTGCATTTTGTCCAGAGGAGGTTCTAATAAAGAACACTAAAGGTTGCATTTTGATTTTAAAGCTTCCAAAGTGAAACAAATAGCAAAATACATTTCAGAATAATTTAAATAATGTTAGATTTATAAAATGAAACTACTGAATTGCATCAGTCTTACATCATCACTGAGAGTCAGCTGACAGGAAGCAACTCTATGTTTATAGAAACTGATTCCATCTGTGTTTGTTTGACTGTAGCTAACTCTTCTGTTTCAGGACCACAAGCTCGGGTAACCAAAAACAAGTCATAACAACATTTACTAGACTAAACACAATGTGAAGACTTGTTTAGGTTACAGGCTCACATCAGTTTTTATTTTCTCCCTAAAACCCTTATGTCTGAGCAACAGATCCTCATTTACAACAACATAAATGATGGTGGTGACGCACTCAGTCAGGTTATATAACAGACGAACAACATGACCCGTTTAACGTCTCTGGGTCAATGATCCCGATCAGCTGGGAGACGTTCCCCCCGCTCAGACACAACCTTCTGTAAATTTCCAAAACAGATAAAACAAACGTTCAGCCAGAGGTGGAAATGTGTCAGGTGGGAATTTGGTGGATGGATCCTGGAAGACGCTTGGTGCTTTATGAATGTACTTGTGGTTATGAACACGATTTAACAGTTTCTTAAATTTGTTGAATATTTTTAACTCAAGTTTTAGATGAGATCTACTTTGTTTTCTTTACTGAAATAAACTAGACTAACATCAGATTTCTGTTGCTAAAACACTGGACTGTGATCGCTCTCCTCTATTCATCATCAGTCACAGCAGAGTGACGATCTTCATATGTTCTGAGAGTTCCGGTGGGCTGAAACTCATTAAAGGTTGAATATGGAACATGGAGACTATCTAGTGTTCAGAGGTGGTATTGCAACAACAGAACTAATTTTCCAGCCATCGGGGTGTTGGTTCACTGTTGATACGTGAAGTGAGCAGCCAGCACCATGTCCAGTGACAAATCGTACAGGGTAAGGACAAATTTCTACTAATACGTTTATTTTACAACACTATTTACCATTAGAGCATCTTCTGTCAGGTTTCCACCGTCTCCACAGCACTGAAACACTGCTAAATGAGATCACTAATGATCTTCTAATGGCGGCTGACTCTGGCTTAATTTCTATCCTCATTCTACTTGACCTCAGTGCTGCATTTGACACCGTCTGCCATTCCACCATCCTGAAAAGATTACCCGCAATAGGTATCTCTCACATTCCGTTACACTTCAAGTCATATCTTTCAAATAGAACTCAATATATACAGTTGAACACATTTACCTCCACTCCAACTCGTAAAGTATCTGGGGTTTCTCAAGGATCTGTCCTCGGCCCCCTACTATTCATAATTTATCTGCTTCCTTTGGGTTAAATTTTTTATAAATTCAGCATCAATTTTCATTGTTACGCTGATGATACCCAGTTATATATTTCAACTGCACCATCTACAATGCATCCACCATCTTCACTCACTGAATGCCTTGCAGAGATTAGGTCCTGGTTCTCTTCCAACTTCCTGAAGCTGAACTCTGACAAAACTGAAGTGCTTCTCATGGGCACAAGATCAGCACTGGGGAAGGCCACAAAGTTCTCATTAGCAATAGAAAACACTACTGTCACATGCCTAGATCAGATTAAGAGCCTTGGTGTAATTCTGGACAGCACCCTGTCCTACCATTCACATATCAGTTCTGTCACTCGATCTGCTTACTACCACTTGCGAAATATTAACCGCCTACGTCCATCTCTATCTAGTCACTCCACTGCTATTTTAGTAAACAGCTTGGTCACTTCCCACCTAGACTATTGTAATTCACTCCTTTTTGGTCTGTCACAGAAGTCTATGCATAAACTTCAACTGGTCCAAAACTCTGCTGCTCGTATCATCATGAAAGCACCCTCCTCTGATCACATCACCCCCATTATTCGGCAGCTTCATTGGCCACTGATAAAATTCAGGGTCGATTACAAAATGTGGCATGGCAGCATCTGTAAACACAATAGGGTGACTTCTTTCTTATGCATCTTTACAAGTTTTCTGAAACACCAACCTTCTAAACAAAGCTTCTATTAGATGAGGCCTCGCAGGAAAAACAGCAGAAAAACAGACTGTTGCACATTTCCAGGACTGAATTGAAAAGGAAAAAAAGGAAATAGAAGATTTGAAGATTTAACAATGTAGACATGGACTCTTTGTTAAACCATTTTATCTGAAGGATCATGTGCTCATGAGAATAAGATCAGTCTTCACTGTCAGGAGGGAACGTGACTTCCACAATGAGCGGTGTGCAGACAGACGCGCTGCAGCACATTAGGCTGATTAGCTGGAAACCCGTGAGAGTGAGAAAGTGATTTAACCCTTTCATGCATAAAGGGATCAGTGCAGTGAACAGCTGTTGAGATGCTGTTGAAGTGGGGCAGGGCATGGAGTCATGCTCATATTTATACATAAACAACAACAACAACAACGATAATAAAATATTCAGAAAAGTTCTGTTTTCAAGAAAGTCCAAAACGTTTTTCTTTGTACACACACACACACACACACACACACACACACACACACACACACACACACACACACACACACACACACACACACACACACACACGTAATCACATTTCAGGTTTGTCCTTCACGTTTTGGACCTTTTCACATGTAAAGTTTCTAGTCACATGTTGCAGCAGAAGGTCTTTTGTGTTTCGGCTAAATGTGATTAAGTTCAAAGAAGCTTCGGCAAAATTTTGTTTCAAAGATGTTGGTTTTTCTTCTAAAGAGTTTTCTCAGAATAAAAAATCAAATCCCAATAAATCTCACTGGAAATGTTCATTTTCTTCATGGATTAAGCTACAAACAGAATTATTCATAATAAGATTTAAAGAGAACCCAGAATGAAGACAACCTCATCATGTTTCATGTTCGTGTGAATCTTCTGCCAGATCAGACTGAAACTGTGTTTATCTCATTAGAAAAGAGTAGACTCATCCGTGCACCTCTGAGCCTACTGGTCGCTCTGGTTTTGGGTTTTTACATCAGAACTCAGATTCGAACTTTGGCTGTTTGAGTTTGTTGGACTCCACTGATGACCTCGAGTGGACACCTCTGCTCATTACAGTCACAATATTCACTTTACATCAGATCAACTTTCTTATTTTGTTTCATGAATTACCCATTTATTATTTTTAATAATAATAATACTTATTATTATTAATAATATTCATAATAATAATAATAATAATAATAATAATGACACAACTTTAGCATTTGATTTATTTTAATATAAATTATAGTGTTTTTGCCACCTGTAGATCCTCTATCAGAGAGCTGAAGACACATATAGGACTGTACATGGCAGGTTTTCTATGAAATGACTAATTACTTATATTAATACTCCATCTGGATGTTTTAGGAACAGGAGTGGTTTGATGGATATTTATAATGATCCACTGAGTTTTCTCCTCTTTTTCACTTCTTTACTGTTTGTATTTCATCACTGCCTCACTGCTCTTCCTGTTTACTTCCTGTATCAACCCCTATGCTGTGGCCTGTGAGGATAATACAGGAAATGTTGTTCAGAACGATTCAAACTGAGTATTAACCAAAGAACAAGAAGAACACTGGGTTCTGTGAGGTTCCTGTTTGGTGTTTCATGATTGTTTCTTTGTAAATTAAAACTTTATGAGTCTAGCCTAGAAATCTCTAATCTCTCCCCTGTAACTCTCTCCTGCTCCTCCTGGAGGGGGTCCTGAAGAGTTCCATGGCCAGGCAGGATATTTAATCCTTCCTGGTTTCCCAGGGTGTCGTTCCATGTGACATTCCTGTTTATCCTCCAAAAAAAGTTAACTGATCTGTCCATCCTTGGATCAATCCTACCATCACTCATGACCAAGATGCTTTAGACCTGGTACCCTGACCCTTCCACTAGGAGTGTGTGGTGATGAAAACCACCAGGTGGAGACAGAGAGTCAGAGACTTTGATAATTAGCCAGCCCTTATATGTTAGTTTTTAAAATTAATTATGTTAAAAAATAATGAATTATTATTATTATTATTATTATTATTATTATTATTATTATTATTATTATTATTATTATTATTATTATTATTATTATTATTATTATTATATTAACATATGAACCATTTTTTATCACAACACTATTACATTAGGCTCTAGAGATCTTTATCTTAATAAAACCCTCTGTTAACCACACACACAGGATGGATCATTGTTATCAATACGCCCACAAACAGCTGCAGTGTTCTTGTGAAAATGTGTTTTTGTGTGAAGTGACAGCTCCTTTAGTCACAGAGCCATAAGGTGTCATACAAAGACTCCTGCAGAAAAAGTTTTCCCCTGAAGAAATAGTTAGAATAAATAAATCTTAGTGGTTTTTCACAGAATCTTTGACATTAATACCTTAACAGAAAATGTCACCTTGCTGCTGTTTTTTTGGTTCCTCCAGAACTTTAGAACGCAGCCTGCACAACAACAGACTCAGAACCTTGTTTCAGCTGCTGGTAGGTTAGAGAGAGAGAGAGAGAGAGAGAGAGAGAGAGACAGAGAGAGAGAGAGAGACAGAGAGAGAGAGAGAGAGAAAAGTGTAGACTAAAATAAGCTCTGATGTCAAACAGCAGAACTCAGGCAGAGTTCCTGTTTCTGCTGCAGGAAGAACTGAATAAATTGAACAAAAATATGAATTTAGATAATTAGTTTAGTGCAGATGGAGAATCTTTACATGATGAAATAGTGGTAATAAAACAGAAACATGCAGAAATGATGGACAAACAGACACCAGCAGGTATGAGAAGCTTAGATGCATCAACAGGAAGTGATTGGTAGCTTTTATGCTCTATAGGAGACAGAGCAAAGTGTTCGTCTCCTTTTTAACGTCAAAGCAGCTGCTGAATGTTTCTCAAGGATAAAAATGTAAGACAAGAACAAATAAAGTAGCTGTAAAACCGCTGTGAGCTTTAAAAGATTTCTGTTTTAGTTTTGTGCTTTCTGTGTGTGTGTGTGTGTGTCTAATAAGATGTCCTAACCCTAACCCTAACCCTAACCCTAACCCATGCTCAAATGAAGCAGAAGGGAACATGAGCGTCCTACTGAGGAAACACTGACTATAAAGACTACAAAGAAAGAGGTGGATACAGGAGGCAAGAAAGAAGGGAACCTTCTGATTCCTCCATGTCAACACTTTTTTCTCTCCTTCCTCCCAGCCTCCTCTTTCATCATCACTCCTGTTCCTTTACCACCTTTGTCTTTAACTTCTCCTCTTCCTTCCCTCCTTTTCTTCGTGTTCTCCCTCTTGCTCCTCCTCTCTCCCGCTCACTGACCTCTGACCTCTGAGACAGAGTTTTCCTAAAACTCTGCTCTGAAACCAGAGAGGCAGAGGAAGGCGGCATTCTTTCATCAGAACACAAATGAGGTCAAATATGAGACCAAAGCTGATCCTGGAAAACAACATGATAAAATAGAACTCAGTTTTTCTGCTTCATTTATATTTATAGATACTTAAATATTACACATGAATCACGTCATTTCTATATGTGATGTTTATTGCACTTTTCCCCTGTTTAAACGAGCTTCATTTAAATATTCTCAAGAACTTATTTAAACTGATTTCTAATTTGAACAGTTTTCCCATGATAACAAGATCAAATGGACAGCCTGAAAGGCTGAATCTGAGATTTTCTTAAGACTTTACATGAAACATTACAAAGAAAGCAACTACAGGTTTCCCCTCTTTTGTAGCTCCAAATGTACCCAAAGGTTAATATAATATAATATAATATAATATAATATAATATAATATAATATAATAAGTTACAGCTGTACTCATAAAATTAAGTTTGAAATTTAAATTTTTTTTATTTTGAAGACATGAAGTACAGATTAGCTATTCAGTCTCTTTCTTGCCTGAAAACAAACCACTAAAGTCACAGCGATGATCCTACTGGGCTGACAAATAATTATATTTATTATGATTTCCCTGCCCCAAGTGGAGGAGTTGAAGTATCGAGTGAGGAAAAGATGGATCAGGCGGATTGGTGCTGCGTCTGCAGTGATGGGGGTGTTGTACCGGTCTGTCGTGGTGAAGAGAGAACTGAGCTGGAAGGTGAAGCTCTCGATTTACCGGTCGATCTACGTTCCTACCCTCACCTATGGTCACGAGCTTTGGGTAGTGACTGGAAGAACGAGATCGCGGATACAAGCGGCTGAAATTAGTTTTCTCTGCAGGGTGTCTGGGCTCTCCCTTAGAGATAGGGTGAGAAGCTCAGTCATCCGGGAGGGGCTCAAAGTAGACCTGCTGCTCCTCCACATCGAGAGGAGCCAGTTGAAGTGGCTCGTGCATCTGGTTAGGATGCCTCCTGGACGCCTCCCTGGTGAGGTTTTCCAGGCACGTCAAACCAGGAGGAGACCTAAAGGAAGACCCAGGACACGCTGGAGGGACTATACCTCTCGGCTGGCCAGGGAACGCCTTGGGGTTCTCCTGACGAAGCTGGCCCAAATGGCTGGAGAGAGAGAAGTCTGGGCTTCTCTGTTTAGGATACTGCCCCTGTGATCCAACCCTGGATCAAGCGGATAAGATAGGATGGATATTATGATTTTTGCAATTTATTAACAAATGGAACTAATGCTCTTTATTGTCCTGATACTTTTGTTTGATGTTCTTTTAAAACTTCCTCTAGAGCTGTTTGGGATCATTAAAAAGGCCCTGAAAAACATAGAAAAACAGCATTTATCAATCATTAGTTAAAAAATGTAAAATAAATTTTTTACATCATATAAAAAATAATAGGAAAATCATATTTTTTATAATCAACAACTAAGCTGAACAGAATAAAATATTATAGCTCTAAGAAGCAAACAGATGGGGAGAGAATCTAAACAGGATATAACATAATGTGTATATCATCATGTGGGAAAATACACTTTTATATCCATGCACATAAATACAAAATTAAACCCCAAAATGCTACCAGAAAACTGAGCCACAACAGAATGAGTGCTCCCCCTAGTGGAGGGTTCCAGTAAACAACATGGCAGCACCTTCAAAGAGGATGCAATCTGCAAAGAGAAGTTGCAAAACAAATGCAACACAGAAAAAAGTGCACAAAGAAATATAAACGACATGCAACTTTCTTCAAGTTGACACGACTAGATCCCAGGTATTGTGTCAGAGCGTAACAGCGGTGACTTGGGTGAATGAATTCATCCTGGTCATCCTGTTTCAAAGACAGCAGGAGCCCTTACACCACCAAGTTGCCCCCTCCATGCAGGAAGGCGGACATGGCAGCACCTCACAGAGATGCACCGACATTATCCATTCACCGCTCGCCTCCAGGCCAACACAAAACTACAAGGAGCCAAATGCACAAGAATGGACCTCAGTCTTTCTATTTTATTCTTTGATTTGTAAATGCTCTCATTCCAGCGCCACAACTTCCAGGCTGGTATCCTCTAGCCATCAAACATTTACATGAGAAAGTTGACAAAGGCTGAAACAGCGGAGGAGTTTTTTTTCTTGTGCAACAAAGGGGCCATTTATGTTGTACAGTCAGAACACACACTGATAGGGAGGGTAGGAGGAGAAACATGGGAGGAGAGTTGAATTAATGAATTAAAAATGTTGAGAAACAGTGGCCATCTGAATACGTTTGGGTTCCTGCAGGAGGGGGTGAGGCGGGAGGAGGCCTCAGAGGAGTGGACAGCATGGGCTTTTTAAAAACGTCCCTCCGAGTGGACGCACAGGGCACTCTTTCACTCCGCTTCACTTGCACAAGGAGAAAAAAAGTGCAAACTGTGCTCATCCGATTACATAATGATCCAGTAAGAGTGAGCCGGAACCAGTGCTGCCAGTGCCAGTGTGCTGGGAGGCACTGACTGACCCACCGCTGGGTAATCCCTGACTTCCAGGTCTCTCCTCGGACAGGTTTCACAACCGCCGCTGACCATGACTTGATGAGAGGCGATGCTAAACATGTGTGAGCCGTCAACAAGCGCCACTCGTTCAAGAGCCTGAAGTTTTGCTCTGTTTTCCTCTTCTCACTGTGAGACGGTCTTTAAGGCTGTGGTCAAAGTAAACATCTAACAGCTCAACAGAAAAGGTAAGAAAGACCATCAAAACTGTTAATATTCACATATTAATAATGTATAATTTGTCCCGTTTGAATCCAAAACCTTCATTTTTTGGGAATCTGGTAACTATAAACAATGTGAATATAATAATTTATTTTATAAAAGAAGGAAACATGACTCTCCAAACACTTTAGGAGCTATAAATGATCAATTGAAGTGAAATCTGACGTTCATCCGTGCCATGTTGTGTTGTTGTTAGTTTACCTGCCTACACTGTAAGAACAGAAATGTTGAATTTACTTAACCAATTTACGCCAACTAGCTCTGCTAAACCTAGTTGCTTAAATGTAAACTTTTAACAAAACAACAAATAACAATGTAACTTGGTTAAATAAATTCAATATTTCATTTCTTACAGTGTAAAAAAGGGAGTAAAGTGCATTACTTTTCCATTTCTGTTGTGATATTTTGATTTGAAAATGTGCAGCTCAATCAGAATTAGTGTACCATGATTTTTGATAGTGTAGATACCTTATTGTCAGATTTTTTTTACTCAAAACAAGAACATTTGCATCATTTTTAAGGACATTTACCTTATTTCAAGTAAAGCTATTTTTCTAGAGAAGAATTTAAAATAAATAAATGTTTAAAAATTTGTTTACTTTCTTAGAAATCAGTTTTTGCAGTGTAGAAAAAGTTAAATCACAGGTGCATTAAGCAGGGCTGCATTCCAATCTTGCAGCTGTTCACGCTGGTTGTTCCGTAAACCTGCAATCAAGAAGAGCATGTGCTAAATGGAATGCAGCCCGCATTAACTAACTTGTGCTTTCTCTAGCTTTTAAAGTAAAAATGCTTGTTGTGAAAGAAACCCTATAGAAGTATTCATTTAAACTAGAAGTGTAATTGTTACACCTGCTAAACAAACACACAAACAAACAAACACCAAATGCACAAAAACCACTGTAGGCGAAACTTTTCTACATATGATTCAGTATTTCCTTTCTGCATTTTTAATCTGCTTGTCACATAAAAAGTCCTGTTAGGGCATGTGACACAGATGTATGGTTACCATGGTTACCCTAATGACCCAGGGACAATCGCAATGCTCGCATTTGCACCCTTGCGCCCTTCAATTGCGCGTTCCCGGCCAGGGGTGCGAGTGCATAGGGTTTTCCCATTCTCAAGTGCAGAAGTTGACCACGCCCCTTTTGCACCCTTAATCCGCACTTCGCCCAAGTCCGCATCGATGCGGACTTTGGGCAAGGGTATTACCCACAATCCATTGCTGCATGGGAATTTTGAGAAGGCGGAGCAATGACTCAAGTGCCTTTTCTGAAAACATGTATTTTCAAGTGAAAGAAGTTCATTTTATGACGATGAATGATATTTATTCATGCTCTGAATGTTTTAGACTAAGATATAAATGTGGACAGAAACAAATTTAAATTTAGTCAAATAATTGTTTGAAAGCTGTTAATGAAAATTTAAAAAAAAGCACAAACAGCACATGTATCCCAGCATGCGTCGCTTTCGATGACGCAATGCTCACTGTCCCAATTCGGCAATTATTTGCACACTTGTGTACTACGCACTCGAAGCCTTACTGTGCACTTCCTCTAAGTGCACTTCACAGAAGGGTGTAGGGCGCAGTGCGAGTATTGGGATTGGGCCTTACACAACAGTGCATACTCAAAACAAAGAGGTTGATTACACAAGCAGTCAAACGGCCCTCAGGCCGGAATTACAACTAAGATTTAAAACCAATTAAAGACTGATGAAGCAGGTGTGACGCTCTTTTCACTCCTACCGGAAACATTCAGTCCCGTCATTGAGCAGCTGCAGTAGAACAAGCCTGATTTACAGTTTGTGGGGAAAAGCTTTGGCTCCTGCACACTGGACGGTTCTAGGCTCTCCTGGGTAACTGAGCTTTGTGGTGACCAGATTCCCTCCATTCACAGGCTCAGTCCAGCGTTTGTAACTCTGCAGATTTCTAGACGTGAAGTCGAATGGTTTAAGGAAGTGTTAGAAGTGGATTTATATTTAGAGACGAGAGCAGTCTGCAGGCACATTGAGATAAACATCTGCTGTCTACATTCACTTCTTGTTTCTTAAATTAAAATGTTTGACAGAAAAACATATACAAAAAACCCAAGATCTACATACACTTGATTTGAGAAAACCCTTAAAGACAATAACACATGCTTTACAAACATGAGTTAAAATTTTACAGAGTGACTCTAAAGGACTTTTATGAGTTTAGAACATGAGGCGGATCTGGTCTGAGTTTAGCATCTTAGAGTGCTTTTTGGTCTCTGAGTTAAAGTTAACATCACATTTATTTCTTTGGATAAAATATAAAGTAAAACATTAAAAGAAATAACATAAAAAATAATTCAAAAACTATTTGGCTTCCAGTATCTTCCGGAGTGACTCAACTGTACTACTATAGATAATTCAGCTGTCCCACAGATCAAAGAGGTGGACTAGAATGTTGGTATTTAAACTTTAATAGCAAGCACTAATATTTAAAAGAAAACTTTGATCCAACTTTATGTTTTTATTTTTAGAAAATCACAGTAGTTTTGAAAGCTGCTATCCTGCCTGTTTCAGACGTTTCCCTGCTTCAACACAGCTGATTCAGGAAGTGGAGATTAGAATCGAAGCAGGTGTGTTGGAACAGTACCTTGTGCAGGATAGTGTCCTTTCAGATCTGCACCACTATTTCTGAAGATTCTACAGGATTAGAACTTTCCTCATAAAATGTATGTCTGTATGTCTTTTTAAAAGAAAATAATATTATTATGATCATAATATGATAGAATATATTAATACAGTGAATGATGAGAACCAGACCCTCAAAATCAGAGGTCAAAAAGAGTCAATTGCCTACTTTGGGTCAGGCGAGAGGTTCTATACATCAAGTGAAGGAGTTTAACTATCTCAGGATCTCAAATTACCAATCCATTTATATTTTCCAATCATTACCTTTTTTCATACGCTTTATATGGACCAGAGGGCAACATTAGGACCACTGACAACCAAAAGGAGTTCCCTTTGCTTGGTTGGCTGAGCTTTAGTGATAGAGCTCAAACAAGGAACAACATCCTCTTGATGTGGGGGAGCAGCCTGAGGTCGTTTTGACTTGTGGGGTCTTCATTTTCTTAGAATGAATAAATAAATAAATAATAAAAAAATAAATAGTATTTTTGTAGATGTTTTGTTGACTCCAATTACATAATGGGGGATTTTCACATACTTCAGTGAGGAGGTCCAGCGTTGCCACCCTTTTTGGACCTGTTGCCCCCTTCCTGTAAAAATTTCTAGCACTGCCTCTGTGTAGTTCGTCCTTCTGGGAGGAGACCCCAGGACTCTCTGGAGGGCTAACCCAGGAATTCCTTGGGATTCCACCAGAGGAGCTGATGTCAGTAGATAGGAAGAGGACAGTCTGGAACTCCCTGCTGGCCTCTTGACCCGGACCTGGAACGCTGGAAGCTGAAAACAATAATAAAACATTTAATAATCATTACCAGTTATAGCCTAATTATCACTACTACTACTACTACTACTACTACTACTACTACTACTACTACTAATAATAATAATAATAATAAATAAAATAAATGTGACAATATTATTAATGAATCTGGATTTTTGTGGACATGAACCAGCTTTGAAAGCATCCAAACTCCATCTATAGAATATGAAGCATTAAACACTGTCACTCATAAACAAGTCTTTTCATAACCAGTATCTGTAGGATCCTTCTGAATTCTCTCTCCAGTCTGCAGATGTGTGAGTATTGGTGCGATGCCATATCGCTGGTGTTTTGACATCCAAAGCTCTGCTAAAGGAGCCGTTTTCTCCCAATAAGACGATTCTTTAATCGTTTGCTTAATGAAGAAACGTAGATCCAACAGAGCTCATTTGTGCGTCTGAGTTTGGCAGCAGTAAGTTTGTGTTCCTGTTGTCTTGAGCTGGCGGAGCAGACGCCGACTTGGCACGGCCTGTGTTCATGTTTAGACCGTCCTTTCAGCCCGGCTACAGAGGCTGCTGTGGTGCACCACGCATTCACTGTGTGCTCTAAAGACAGCAGACAGGGACACAGAGAGGAAGGGATTACTTTCTGCTTTGGAATACTAATAGTGAGCTTATGTCACCTCACCTTCACTCCTCCTTTCTAATCGTCCCCATCCATCTCACCTCTCCTTCCTCTTTCTCTGGTTTTGTCACCTGATGCTCTGTTCTCTCTCAAACCTCCCCTCAGAATCAGTTATTCTGTCCTTTACCCCCCTTTTCTCTCTCTCCCGTGTCAAGCACTGCACACTCACACAAGATCAAACACATCAGTACACACACACACACACACACACACACACACACACACACACACACACACACACACACACACACACACACACAGTCCTGGCCTCTTGTCTCCGTCCGACTTGCTCTCTTTCACTTACTCGCCCAGTCAGTCGTATTTTTCAATGGTGGCTTTTGTCCCTTTCATCTGGTTGGAAACAAAGGATTCTTGTGCACCCGGGACCGAGGGAAGATGAGGGCTGCAGCGCCGGGCAGGGAGGAAGAGATCACAACCTTGAGTTTAGTCATCCTCTTAGGTTAAAACATCACGTCAGTCAGTTGGAACCAACATAGCGTCAGGAGAAAAACGGCGTCAAAAATGTTACGTCGAGTCTTGTTGACTTTTTCCGCTCCTCCTCAGAGTTTTAAACTCACTCCTGATGAATTATTATTAGCACACATTGTAGTTATAAATAGCTTTTACTAATTGGATTTGACAGCATTTTTTTCTCTGTTTTCATTGATCATCTTAGCATAAATAATCCTCCTCTTGTGCCATAAGACCAGTGTTGGGGAAGTTACTCAAAAATAGTAACATATTACAAGTTACTTTCCCAAAAAGTAATATATTACACTACTTAGTTACTTACTTCATGAAGTAACTTAATTACACTACTTTCTGATTACTTTTGCACCCAGAAAGTAACCTGCAATATTGTTTTCATTCAGTAATAGCACTGAAGATCTCTTTTTGACACCCTTCTTTAATAAAAGAAAGAAGCAATAACAACAGTGCTACATAAGCACCTTGAAAAATGCAAACTTGTAAAATGCTATCATAACCTCAAGGGACACAGTATCAAAATATATTTTTGCTTAGAATGTTTACACAAACTGTTAAGTTTTTGTCCTTTCTTGCAACAAAGGAAAAGTAATGTGCATACTTCCATCCGTAAAAAGTCGCCTTGCCCTCCATCGCCTCTGCCATGTTGTTCTTTTCCCGTTTCGCCATTTGTGATTGTCCACGTAACCTTGCAACATCATCACGTATAAAAAAAAAGCATCCTCCAAGTTCTCCTTGGAGGAGAGAGCGAGAGACAAGCCTAATGTTGGTTTCTCTAATAACAAGTAATATATTACAGAAATTTCATAAGTAATGTATTACATTACTGCGTTACCAATAAATGTAATGTAATTACTGTAATGCATTACAAAGTAATGAGTTACACCCAACACTGCATAAGACTGACAAATACACTAAAGAAATTAAACGTTTGAATTAACTTAACCAAGTTATGTCTAGCTGCCTAGGAATAACATACACTGTTATAAGTAGTTATATATATATATATTATAAATCACACTGACATGAGTAGTATGTTTTGGTAATTTGGTAATGCTACATTCATAAAAAAGCACTAAACAAAAAAATAAAGTTTAATATTTGCTTACATCTTAAATGTTCCAGTGTGAAGTTTATTATACTAAACCTTAAGTTCTTTATTATCTAAACTGGACGACTTGAGGCTAAAGGTACTGGAAACCTAGAGAAACCAGATGAGTGCTGTCGTTAAATCCACTGATTACCCTTTTCTTATTTATTTTCTATTTCCCTTTCCTCACATTTTTTTATCACAATTTTTACGTTTCCCATTATTAAAATATTTTTAATAATTTTTTAATTTCTTTACTTTTTTATTTTTAATTTAAAAAAGATTTCTTTTGCTCTTGTGAAGCACCTCGTTATTTTTATCTTGAGAAGCGCTACATAAAAGATTGTTTCTCCTTCTAAATCATTAATAAAAGTTCATTTGAACCTAAATCATGATACATCCAACACCATTAAAGTGTCCAATAAAGAAACTGAAATTTGAGAAAAAAAATTCATAAAATCTTTCCATGTTTGTGTGTTCAGGTTGAACATTTTGTATTTTACACCTCATATATGAATCTGGATCCATCTGCTTTTAGACAGAATCACCACAGAGGCGTGACTGTCCAGGCTCATGACTCTAGTGGTGAGCAACAATCTACATAACACATTTTAAATGTCATAATGTGTCAAAAGTTAGACTATATGTTGTAATTCTTTAATAATACACATAGATTTTGCAGTTGCTTGTTTGCTAAATTTTGCACCATTGAAGTGATAGTAATTAGCATGCTTTAAGACACAAATTAAAACATTTATCACATTTCTGAGTCCATTATTGACATCTTTGATAGGAACAGATTCATTATTTCAGACAAACAGGAACCAATATAAGATGTTTTAATACGAGAGAAACTTTAAAACACAATCTGACGACAATATAAAAAGCTGAATAAGGGAATATTATGTTTTCAGTCGTTTTGTTCAGAGCCGTACACAGAGGTGGTTTCTACATATTGTGTTAAAAGGTTTTGTCTTTGCAAACCAAACATTCCTCTGAACAATAAACACTATTGTACAGCGGTTCTACTGCGGTATATGTTCGTACACAAGTGTATGTTTACTGAATGTGTGGGTAGGAGCTCTGCCGGGTTCAGAGGTCAGCTGGAGAGGGCCGAGTCCAATCACATGCTCCTGATCCTGACCACACCTCTCACATCTTAGTATTCACAGCACAGAGCTCAACACAGCTCTCTATTCATCCAGTCAGGGTGAGCTGCAGCATGGAGGGAGGCGAGACAAGGGTCAGGAAGGACAGGAAGGGACAGAGTGTATCAGATCGTCCCGGTTTTAGACCTTTTGTTTGGGTTGTGCTGTTGTTGGGATTGTTTTATTTGCTCTGGAAAGCAGAGAGAATGAAGACCAAAGAGCTGCTTGGCAGAGAAAAAGACAAGAAGAGCAAGATGGAGAAAGTGTAACAGCAGCTCAATACAACTGACTTTAAGTCCTGCTCTTAGATCTAAGGGTTTAATGATTTTGTCACATGGAAGGGGAAAATATTCTAGAATGGCAGAGAGGATTTTAATATTTAATTTATTCATTATTGACATCAATGGGTGTTAATATTGAGCCATAAGAACTGAGCTACAAGTGGGTTGTTGTTACATCATTGAAAATCAATTAAACTTGACTTTTATTGGAGCTTTTTGCAGTTATTTTGCTTTTATTTTTTAAATTTTCTCATTTCTTCCAGAACAAACCTGCACCTAGTCAAGAAATGAAAATTAAAGCGTAGTGTTCATCAGTGTTCTGGTTAGTTAACATCACACTACAATTCATCTGAGTAAGCCAATAAGAAAACTGTTAATAATAATAATAATAATAATAATAATAATAATAATAATAATAATAATAAATAATAATAATAATAATAATAATAATAATAATAATAATAATAATAATAATAATAATAATAATAATAATAATAAAAAAAAAATAATAATAATAATAAAAAATAATAATAATAATAATAATAACAATAATAATAATAATAATAATAACAAAGCCCAAACTGAAATACTTTGAAGTGTGTTTCTGTTAATAATAATAGCAAATATTATTTACAACAAAACTAAATTGAAGCAGTTTCATTTGAAATAAGTTGGAATGGATATTTCATGATCTACGTTGTTTTAATCCAATAGCAGCAATCCACTGAGATCTTGGACCCACTCAGGTTAGCCGTTAGCTTGTTAGTGCTGTCAGATCTGATCTCTATTTCTCCAAACTGATGTTGTTTTAAGAAACCTTTACATCAAAAGTGCTAAACTATCCTTTCAATTGAAGCATTCAACTTTGTGGACATTTTTATTTACTTCAGAATTAATTTAATATCTATATTTATTGATGTTACTAAAATAAAAAGACAGAACTACTGTTTGGTTTCTCCACCCATGGTTGAGGTCTTCTTTATCACAAGTGTTTACAAATCAGGATTCAGGACATTTTGCATCAATAACTCATGTGCTACTGTGCATTAATACTGAAGGAGTAGTTGTGTCTGCTTGTAGAAATGAAGCTTTCATATAGAACGTGTCTCTGGTAAGGAGACCCAAAGGGACCAGCGTGGATAGTCACGCCACCGTCACATAAAATGTTCCTTCCTGTCCCTCATATGTTCCACTCTGACATTGATCTCAATCATGTGCCGTTTTCTGTTAATCCCAAAACCTGCACCTTTTTATTTCTAAACGTCCTGCTATTGATGGTCTTTTCCTACCTGCCCATCATTCCTTGACTTTTTTCCAGTTAAACCCATTTTCCACACCTTTCTTTGGTTCCAACCCCATGCAGTGCCAGCCATGACTTCAGCCACTCCCACTTCTCCTGAAGGCTCCTCCCCTCAGAAGGTTTGCCATTCCCAGACGCAGACAGACATCACCAAGCCCCTGCTGGGCTCTGTAGGCGGTACTGGAGGATCTGGTGCTGGTGGAGGAGGACCAGGAGCTGGAGGAATTAATGCTTTGCGTAAAAGACGTAGGGTCCTCTCCAAAGATGGACGGAGCAATGTCCGAATCGAGCACGTCAGCGGCAGAGGAGCGTTGTACCTACGTGACCTTTGGACAACCTTCCTGGACATGCAGTGGCGCTACAAGTTCTTCTTGTTCTCTGCGACCTTTGCCGGGACCTGGTTCCTGTTTGGAGTACTTTGGTACCTTGTGGCCCTGGTGCACGGGGACCTGATTGGTAAGAGGGGAGGGGGGTGAAAATCAGTGTTGTTCCTGTTTGCACTCACTTGAAGGCTTTCCTAGATACGTGTCCTGTATAATGAATCATAGATCTTGTGAAACTTGTAATGAATGATATCCAGTTCACACCAATCAACCTTAATGAGAGTAATTATAATGATCTATGCTACTTTTAAAGTAAAAAATCCAGCTATGTAGGACGTGTTTTGTGTGAACGAGTAAACCCCACAGAAGATTTCTGAAGAATTCCTTAAAAGATTTCCTGAATTTTTCATTCATCCTCCAGAGTTCGACCCCCCCTCTAATCACACACCTTGTGTGATGGAGGTGAAGACCCTCACGGGAGCCTTCCTCTACTCGTTGGAGTCTCAAACCACAATCGGCTATGGTTTCCGGTGCATCACGGAGGAGTGTCCTGTAGCTATAGTCCTCCTCATCGTCCAACTGGTCCTCACCATGGTGATGGAGATCTTCATCACTGGCACTTTTCTTGCAAAGGTAGCTTTTCTAAATATTTTTAAAGCTGTGTTGTGTGGTTGTTGCTACAAGCAGCAAAAACACTTACAAATAGCGCGAAATTCTGCTGCTCGACTGTTATCTGGAGTTCATAAACAATCCCATATTACTCCTGTCCTGGCCTCACTTCACTGGCTTCCTGTGAATTTTACAGTTCATTTTAAAATCCGATCTTTAACTTTTAAAGCCTTACATGGTCAAGCACCCTCATATTTAACTGATCTGGTGGAAATCTACACTCCTGAATGTTGCCTGAGATCAGAAGGGCAGATGTTCCTGGTGGTCCCACAAACCCGCCTAAAGTCCTGTGGTGATCGCTCGTTTAAGGCTATGGGTCCGCGGCTGTGGAACGCTCTTCCTCTTCCTCTTCGCTGTGCTGATTCCTTTTGAGTGTTTGAAAAACTTTTAAAAACTTGGTTTTTCAAACTTGTTTTTATTTAGTTTTATTGCTTTTTTTATGCTCATGTTTATGTTCTTGTATTTTATTGTTTTAATGAGAAGCACCTTGTGATTTTGATCTGTGAAAGGTACAAATAAAGGAGTATTCTGCTAAAAATACCTTGTAAATAAAGTTTTTGGAAATGTTTTATGTTTTTATACTCCTAAAATACTTCAGTTTTTATTGTCTAGCTTTATACTTTCATGACTTATACTCAGTTGCTTGTGGCACAGTGAACAGTTTTTCACTCACATTATTGTCATACTTTAATAGGTTGCTCGTCCCAAGAAGAGAGGTGAGACAGTCAAGTTCAGTCAACACGCTGTTGTTTCAAACCACGAGGGCAGGCCCTGCCTTATGATCCGAGTTGCCAACATGCGCAAAAGTCTGCTGTTAGGATGTCAGGTAACGCTGATTTTCAACAGTTGTATTGAGTTATTATAACCCAGCCAGCACACATAGGTGGGCCCCATTTGGAATCTATATGGGCAAGCCGTATGGGTCCCACCAGGGTTTGTCCACAGTCTCCACAGTGGCCCCATGGGGGTTTGCCCAAAAAGATTTTTGCCCACATAGATTTTAACGGGCCCTACATGGGTTTTCAGAGGTTTTGCCTCAAACACGGGCAAACCCCAGTGGGGCCATCATGGAAACTGCAGACAAACCCTGGTGGGACCCATATGGCTTGCCCATATAAATCCCATATGGGGCCCACCTATGTGTGCTGGCTGGGTAATGCACTAGTTTGAGTAGCAACACTTGCTGGTTCCTATCATGAAGTACTCTGATACTAGCCTCTAGTGAAATACCAACAAACAGAATATTAGCACCTTGCTCAAGGGCACATCAGCTTTCATGGAGATGTTGGCCATTGCAGGTATTAAACCTGGGGCCCTCTGGTTACAGGGTGCCTTCTCCAACCTCTTGGCTACATTTACTGACTACATCTTGGCTCCCAGGTGACGGGGAAGTTGCTTCAGACGTCCCTGACAAAGGAGGGAGAAACGGTGCGACTGGACCAGCGCAACGTACCTTTCCAGGTGGACACCTCCAGCGACAGCCCCTTCCTCATCATCCCTCTGACCTACTACCACATCATAGATGAAAACAGCCCCCTCAGTGCCTGGGCAGCAAAAGGTAGGTCACAGCTCTGAGATTCTAAGTGGCTAAATTCAACCGTTGACGTTTTCTTTACAAAAGTGTGTAGGGACGCCGTGTATGTGCATGTAGGTGTGTTGGTATTTACAGTCATGTGCTTTGTTCTTGGCTGTGTCTAGTTGTCAACAGTTGGTCTTGTTTGTCGCTGGAGGAGAGAGTTTGTCTAGCTGGAATGTGTGTGAGAGAGACACCCCTCATTAGAGCACAATACAGTACAGTCTGAGGTGCTGACACCAAGCCTGCTCAGATCCCTACAGCAACTCTCAGACCGCCATCATCGAAAACCACAAGTTCACCAAATATACTAACATTTACTGCAAGATCAGTTTTCTTTTAGTTTTCTTTGAGATTCATCTGTTAATCCTATTTTGCTAGCTACATCACCTTTGTAATACAATACATGGGAAGTGGGTCCTGCATGAACATTGCACAGGTTTGGTGCAATGATGTGAGAGTGCTTTTGTGGTTATGCCACCTTTAAACTAGAGCACCTTAGAGACATAGGTGTTCAAATCACCCTATTAGAATAGAAACACGTTACAAATGTTCTACACAGAAGCAGTATAGTGGAAATCTAAAAATATGTTTTCAAGATCCAGTCTGATAATGAATTTTCAAATGAGAAATCAGCTCAGCAATAATGAGACTCATAGTCATAGCTGTAAACATGCACCTGTTAGTTCAAAGTAACTGGTTAGTGTGGTTAGGAAAAAAAAAAGTGTTGGGGTTGTGGGAGGTGAGTGGGAGGGAGGGACTTCCAGACACAAGCTGATTTTATCTCCATAATTCAAGATGGCAGAGGAGGCTTTGTTTTAAACAGCTGAACTAGATGGAGACATGTTGGCCATCTTAATATAGTCTGAGGCAGACTGGTCCAAAGTGATCTCCAGGGTTGTGGTCCATGCTTATAGGAAGGGCAGACAGTTGCTCTATGGGGGCCAGCACAACAGTGAGACAGTGAAAATCTGTCATTTGACAGCGCCGTTGGCCACCTCACACTCTCTGATGGAGCCCTCCCTCTCCTGCAGGACTGCTCAGCCAGAGACCGGCCACACATTTCCTCATTTGCTGAACCCCCTTGCAGTTCGATGGAAAAATGGCAGCAAGCTTTCTTGTTTGCGCTGGACAGCAGGTTATTTTGCATTGGGTGCCATGACAACCTTGCAGCACCACTGCTCTCCAGTAGGCTTTTGATTAAGATAAGAAACGTTTTAACATTTTTATGCCCAGTTTTTGACGTATATGCTTAGTTTGGATCTATTGAGCTGATGCGTTTCTGCATTTCTAGGCTTGTCTGAGAAACGCATTTCATTCTCTCATCGCTGCTGTCGAATGACAATAACAAATTGACCTGAATGGTATCTCACATAGAGGCTACACTCTGCTTTTGAGGCGCACCACCCACAACAAACCCAGGAATCCCTCAGCCATGTTTGTGCCACCGTGTCTACAAAATGGCTGTAAAACATGATGTTTTTGCTTTGGTGGGAGTGATACTTGGTCTGAGGGAGGGTAAGAGCTGTTTGGACAGATGACAGAGTCAGAGCGTTCTGAGTGAGGTCTGTTGATGCAGGTGTGGGCTTGCTTCAGTGCACATGTCTGCTGACGTTCCCTTTGGGGACTGTGTGTGGGGAACGCCAGACAAACACAGTTTCCTTTTTCTATTTTCTGTGAAAATAAAGTTTTCAAATGTTTGAATAAAGTGGTTCTGGTGAATATTAACGTGTTACTGGTTTGTGCCGTGTTGTGTGAGTTGGTCGGTTATGGGGAGTTTAAATGTTTTGTGTGTCATGTGTGCAATCCCTAATCTACATTCATAACAGTCTTCTGGTGAATTGGTCTGTGGCTCCAGCTTCTGAAGGTCGACTCGATGGGGAAATTATGAATGTTACCTGTTTCTGATAGCTCTTTTAACAAGCTCAGTTTGGAGGAAGACGTGAATTCTGACTGGATTTGTGAGCTAATGGCTATTCTTAGTAAGATCAAGACTAAAGCAGATTGATAGCCATCCTATGCATGTGAGTATATAGTCCGGTCATGACCCATACACAGAGCTTAGTGATGGGGCGGGAACTACGGTTGTCTTTCAAACTGCCTCTGCATGCTATTGGACAATGAACAACATGATGTACTCACTGCTACGGATGTCAGTCAATGGGGCAGTCCTCCATACACTGTTGAAGAAGACACAAATACATCCTTGTTTTAAATAAAGGACTTAAGAACCTCTATCTGCTCTTGACTCAAAGAAAAGCCCAAGTCTAAATAGTCCAAAATTGGTCACCGCCATCTTTGTTTCTTTTCGCTCGGTCGCAGCAACATCCCGCCCACTAAACTGAAAGAGAGCTGTGATTGGTCAGACACGAAACTGCGCAGACCAATGAATGGTAGTCCTGCTGAAGCTCCAATGGAGTATGGCTAGACCGACCTGCAGAGAATTTTTTTAACTTCTGCTATGCTCTGTCTAGATTTCTAGGCTAGCAGATTGCTGCTATCTTAACTACAGTCTCACAGATTTCATAGCAGTTTATTCAGACTTGACTTTTCACACATTTATATAAAGTTTCTTATTATCCATACTCATATTGGGATTTAGCCGGTTTTGTTTTGTCAGAATTAAGAATTGTGTCATAAAAAATAACTACGTTGCCTGTCCTCCAGGTGGCGGCTGGACAGACCCTGAACTGGCCGACTTTGAGCTGTTGGTGATCATGAGCGCCACGGTTGAACCGACTTCTGCAACGTGCCAGGTTCGAACATCCTACCTCCCTGATGAGATCCTCTGGGGATACGAGTTCCCCCCTGTCGTCTCCCTGTCCCCCTCAGGAAAATACGTGGCTGATTTTGCCTTTTTTGACAAAGTGGCAAAAACCAAGACTCCTCCCCTCATGATGCAGGACGTCTCCACAAACGACAAATCACAGGTACAATACCGCAGCGGCAAAGAAAATGGGAAGAACCAGGAGAAGCTGCGGCTGGAAGAGATCTACAGGGGGGAAGAGCGGGGGAGAGAAAGGGGACGCATAAGAGATAGCAGCCCACTGAGTGTACGAATTAGTAATGTGTGACAGCCCTGAGACAAAAGGGTTTAAGGTGATGATGTGAAAGTGGATCACAGCAGAGAAACAGGAAGAAGGAAACAGAAGCTGCTAAAAACAGATGAAACATTTCTCCTACACATAAAGGTTCAATATAAACACATGACATTTAACACCCAGGTACACTAGCTGCACACCATGGAAGACATAACTACAGAGGTATAAACATGTACTAAATATGTCTGCCACCAGCTTCAAACAGAGCCAGTTATAAACTCAGCTACATCACGACTTCATGGTTCTAAAAGAGGTGGTTGGTTATTTCTGTGATGTAATAATTCTTCATGGCATAAATCCTGATAAGTTTACCTTTACAATGAGGTTTAACATGTAACGAGTATTCATCCATGGCAGGTATGTGGGTAGCACCCCCGAAAAGGTGTCAAAGATTGTAGTCTTCACCAGCTGGTATTCACTCTTCTTTTGAGTTGCTTGCTGAAATGGATTATGCACTCCCTCACAGTAATAACAAACAAACAAACAAACAAACAAACAAACAAACAAACAAACAAACAAACAAACAAACAAACAAACAAACAAACAACACATGCATGCATATTTTAAACCATTCATTCTAAAGGTTTGGGGGCCTCAGTAGCATGTGGAAGATGCATAAGCAGCCACAACAGCTTAGCTCCTCCTCCTCAAGCTTTTCACCAATCTGGTCACATTTTGCTGTGGAATGGCTTCCTATCCCTCAAAGAGGATATTTTGAAGGTCAAGCAGTGTGGTGTTGTTGGTCAATAGATCACATACAGTGGCACTGAAAGGGTCTCTTGGCAAGCAAGAGCACAGACAAGGAAGTCTCTGAGTGGATGGGAGGGAAGGGGAGGACCCCACCAGGGACGGCAAGGCCCAATCCCAATAGTCGCACTTCCACCCTTGATTCATTTGTGCGTTGCCGGCCAGGGGTGCGAGTGAGTGGTGTGTCTTGATTCTCAAGTGCAGAAGATGACCACACCTCTTTTGCACCCTTCATCCACATTTCGCCCAAGTCCGCATTGATGTGGACTTTGGGCAAGGGTATTACCCTCAATTGCTGCGTGGGAAGTTTTGAGAAGAAGGCGGAGCAATGTCTCAAGTGCCTCTTCTAAAAATGTGTATTTTCAAATGAAAGAAGTTCATTTCAAAACGATTAATGATATTTATTCATGCTCTGAATGTTTTAGACTAAGAGTTAACGTGGACAGCAATTTAGTCAAATAATTGTTTCTCTGAAAGTTGTTAATAAAGATTTTTTAAAAAGTAGCACAAACAGCGACCTGGCATGTGTTGTGGTCGATGACGCAACGCTCCCTGTCCCAGTTCAGCACACTTGTGTACTACACACTTGAAGCCTTACTGTGCACCTCCTCTAAGTGCACTTCACAGAAGTGTGAGTATTGGGATTGGGCCCAAGATGGCCAACAGGGCCAACTTGTTCTGACTTTGTTCAAAGCGTTTCTGCCCTCCAGGGACCCCTGGTGGCCCCGAGCAGTTGCCTGCCCTGCCTATCGGCCCGTGGCGCATCTGATCACATACAACATATCCAAGCTTTCTAAGTGCTGCCAGGCATGCACCTGTTACTGGAACTCACTCAGCAGCGTCTGAAGATCAAACACGAGTAAACCCCAACAGGAGAATATTACAGCGGATTTTGGCACATTTTGGGGGAATTATCCACATGTTTAGCTTATTCCACAAAAGTCATCTCAAGGCACTTTACAAAGCAAACATTAAGTTGAATCTCATGTTTTAAAGAAACTAAGTTTACAGCAACCTAAGATTTATAGCCAAGAAGCTTTGTGACAACAAAGAAATAACCAAACATGTATATAATTGATATTCTATGGGGTTGACTTGATTTACTAAAATACACTGTAAAACTAACAACAACATGTCTTATCAACTAATTTCTGTCTGCGATTTTGTCTTTGATGACATTGTCCTTGAAGATAAGCCACCATAAAAGAAAAAGGAAATCAAGAAATATCAAATGTTTTATTATTAATAAATTAAGGTTTAGTATGTGAAATATTGATTTATTATTTGATTTAAGGCAACATGCTGGGGATTTACCAACATTTCGGTGAAAAAAGCAGATTACCACCCTTTCTGATCCCTTCCAAAGTGTAATGAATATTTGCACAAAACTTCCCTGCTTTACTGTACGTATTTACCTTGTGTTTTCTGTGCTATTGCCGTAGCAAAGGACAAGGTGGGAACCGTATGTAAGAAGATATTTTTACCAATGTAGAAAATGCAGATATGACTCACTCTTGCACATGGACGATATACAAACTCTTCATAAAGGTTTCAGTTGAGAGTTGAACCTAGAACCTTCCTGCTCTGAGACAACAGCACTACCACTACTCCACAAAGTGTTTTCATGGAGCTCCTGAATGCTACATACTGGTGGAAATACTGGAACATGTTTTTTTATGTAAAATGTCAAAGGAATGTATTATATTTTAGTCATTTTTAACACTAGTAACCTGAAAATATACTGTCAGATGTAAATGTCTTGTCTGTGGGACTAGATGTGGTCAGTAATGTTACTAAAAGCACTTTAACTTTAAGGAAGAGTGACATTTAATGTAAAAGAAAAAAACGGAACTAACTTCAAAGCTCAATACGCTGTATTAGGTTTTAGGGGTCGACCGATATTGGTTTATCTATTGCCGATGCCGATATGTAGGAGACATGAAAAGCCGCTGGCTGATAGCTAGACATTTTCTGCCTGATTTTCATGCTAAAATGTCGCTAATAACATCAGTTGATGCACAAAACGTCTGAAGCTTTTGAAATTAACTAACTTTGTGCACTTTTCAGTGTTAAAGTCAGACACCTAAATAAAGTAAATTTAGAGTATTTATTATGCAGATGTTATTAGAGCTGCCCGAGGATGTGCCTGACTCTATAATCGGCTTTACTAAGGACAAATATCGGCCAATGACGATGTATTAAAAAATGGCCCGATATATCGGCCGACCCTTAATTAGGTGACTCAGTTGTGTGATGAGGGGACAGATTTGTTGATTGTGTTTACACCAGCTGATGTTATAGTTTTGAGTTTCATGTACAGTATATGTCTTAACGTGCCTCTGTACAGTGTCTGTAAATATCTTTAGCTCATTTTTTAATTTGGGGTGTATTCTACCTTTTAAATGTTGTCAGTGCATAATGTTACTTCTGTAAAGCACATCTGCCTTTTAACGGCTGTTTTCTTGTGCAGATTGTATCAAATCTGCCATATTTAACAGGCTATAACAGCTGCATAAAACAGTACACATATGCATCACCAAACATACATAAATGCAACTGGTGTTAAAGGTGGGATTAACTATTAATGAGTTAACTCAAAAACACAGATGGTGATTTTTTTTTTCAAGAAATGAACTGAAAAACAGACAGTTTCAAAAACAGATCCATGGGGGTTTTGGGGTGGGGGGTGCATGCAAGCCCTTTCAGGCCTTTGCTAAGTCATCAACATAGAATTGTTTTACTCTGACAAAGTACACACAACTGTGTGGTGTAAAAAGTAACATTCAGTGACCAGAAGAAACACCATTTTTCACAGCGCTCTGGAGGAGACAACAAAGTGGTGTAAAATACAGCGTTGTGGAAGAATGTCTGCCAGATGTTTTGACGTGCTGAGGCCATTCTAAAGTAGGGTCAACGCTGCTTATTTCATTTTCTTTCATTTCTGCTTTACAAACAACTCTTCCAACTTTACAAACGCTGGTTGTTTGCCCATGTCTGCCAACATCATTTCCCAGTGAGTTACAAAAAAAACAGCATGCATGAACCATAAGTCCCACCTAGCAACTGTACTGGGCCAACACCATAAACTTGGTTGGTTACTGAAACATCCCGGGGAGTGGTCCTCTTGAGACAGACCAGATAAGGTTTCGGCTTCTCCTTCTTCTAGTCATATTGTCTGTATCCATTTTTATTTGAAGGTCTTATTCATTCTTTTTTTCAATACCATAGCTGTAGTCTCTAATATGAATGCTGGGCGATAAATCAAAAATTTATCGTTCTCGAAATTTCTGAGTCTAACCGATGTCATTTTTCCCGTGTCAATTAATTTGGTAATAAAAAAATTAAAAGATGTGTGTAGGTTGGTGACGTTCATGTCTCTTTAAGAAGCTGTACCACCTCGAGTCACATGACAACGTGACTCAACGTAATACACGTGACAGCCCCATCTAGTGGACAACGTTTGGTTTTGCACATACATGTAGTTATCGTCAATTTATCGTGATTGATAAATATAATATAATATACCGTGATACTGATTTTAGGCCATATCGCCCAGCCCTAATGAATGCCTTGTTGGTCGTTTTCTGTAGAAAAAAGCTCTTGCGCTCCTGTTTCAGGAAGTAGACGTTTGTCAGGGAAACAACAGGATTATGAGACTTACTGGTGAATATTCATGGTAAGCAAACGTCTGATTGGCTAACAGCAACGACTCTTCCACTTCCAAAGACAAATTCCAACCATTTCTTATTCAGGTCTTCTTGTTTTACTTTGTTAGAAATGCAACGTTGATGTGTTTTCTCCACAAATAACACAAGCCTGAACGTTTTCCGCCATGTTGTGGAGTTGCTAATGCTCAACTTCAACTAGCCGAGACGTGTCCTGCTCTCCCCTGGCCGCAATATCACTACAGCCTTCTACGGCTACAAGCCAAGGTGGGCGGGGCCATGAATACTAATTTCCCCTGTCACATAGAAGAGACTGACTTTTTCTGGCTCGCTCGTTTTCCTGTCTTTTTTCTTTTTGGTGGCTAATGCGGTCAATATGGGTTGAAGAAAAATTTCAGGTTCAGCATGCATAGAGTGACCAATCAAGTATTGTACGGTTTCTCAGTGAAGGTACACTGCAAACTCTTAGATTTTTGTATTGTGCTAATTTAGCTCTTGATCAAAAGTCATCAGGATCAGGACAGATATAGGAGCAGTAGAACCTTCCACATCGCTGTTTTGGCTTGTAAGGCAGAAAACCTAAAAGCACAGTTTAAAGCTCATACATTGTTCCTCTACGTCTTTGAGTCTACATGGATGCAACAATTCAAATTCTGTTCCCTTGAGAATCTTTTGAGAAAAACAAAACGGCGAAACATATTTCAGTTTTGGTGACACGTCTGTGACAAGTTGTTTTTGTTTATGCCGTACTCTACTGCTCAGTCTACACTGGAAACTCACCTCTTAAACTGCAATGTAACTTTAAGTGCCTGTTTCAATAAAAGCTATATTTGCAAGTTCCTGTCTCTGTTCTTTAATCATGCTTCTGTTTTTAAACGTAGACCCTTTTAAATGAGACTTTTGATGCTTTATTGAAGACCTGCTAAACTAAGATGTTTCCAACTCAACTATCTTGGTCTCATGCTCTTGGCTCTTAATAAGTTCAATTATAGCTTTTCTGAGTTAGAAATAGTGAGACAATCAGCCTCTGACAGGATGTGATGTTTCTATATGAAAACAAGTTTGTTGTATAAAAAACCTACACATCCCCTTTTGAGTACTTTCATGCATGAAGATGAGCACTGGAAACACTTATTTATAGAGCCCACATACTGTTAATGCAGTAGTTTATTTGGAAAAGCAGATTTGGACATCAGCATAGTTGTATTAAATGGTCGTGTTCTGATTAAACGCTGGAGTTAAATGTGTGTGTAGCTGAAGAAAGGTCTAGAAATGAGAGCTGAGGTCAAACAAAAGCACACTAGCAAAACAGTAAGCTGGTTATTAACCATGTTCCAATGATTTTTGATTTTGTTGTTCTCAAGTGAATAAATCTCAGTTGTTTTTGGCTTCCAGAATTGAAATTGTTCTAAATTTTTTCAAATGAGCCAACTGATTCCCTCAGTCCTGCGTCAACAGATTAGATGAAACTAAATGAATGATTGGAGTTATAATAAGTTTGAACCTTCTTGTTACTTCCTGTCTTCCTGTTGTCTGGTTTGCTGCGTTCACAGCTCAGCACACCTGCTAACGTGCTGTTTCCTGCTCCACTCAGATAACAACACTGGAGTTTTAAAAATGCTTTTTCTCCTGAGTATCTGGATATTTACAGGTAAGAGGAATACATTTTTGACTTGTTGCTTGATAAATGGAACGGCTATGTGATCTGCTTGGTACCAGAACTGTTTCTAAATCTATGACGGTGAAAACTCAAAGAAACAGGAAGTAGATTGAGTTACACGCTTCTTTTGAGAATACAACTTGACTTTACCCTTTTGCAGGATTAAATACAATGTATGCCCTAGTTTTACTGAAAGAAGTCCATTTTATATTCAATTATCTTGTATAACAGGTTGTTTGATATGCACATTGTCTCTAGCATACTGTATAGAACTTTATAACTAATATAAAGTTTTATATTTTCTGTTAACAGTCCTGGCTGAGAAACCTCCAGTGCAACATTATCAACTGAAACACAGCTCAGTGTGTCTACATGTCGACAAAGCCTCTTCAATTGAACTAGCTCGGTGGAAATTTGAAGATACATTTCTTACTGTTAAAGATAAAGTTCATCCAAACCATACAGACAAAGTGGATTTTAACCCTGACAACTTGACCTTGTGTATAAAAAATCTGACTAACGCAGACAGCGGCATTTATAAAATGTCATACATGTACAACTTTGATGAAAAGTCAGTCGTTCACCAAGTTATTGTTGAAGGTAGGTCAGACTTTAATTATCTTTACATTTTTAAAAGCTTTTACTCACAGAATCACACATGCAGGAAGTATTTAACTGATTTACCTGTTTGGTGTTGTAGAGATGGTTCCTAAACCAGTGATGACTGTGATGCAAGAGGATCGCTCCAACCTGTCTGCAGCTTCCTGCCGTATCAGAGTGAACTGCTCCATCCAGGACGACTGGCTGTGGTCAATCTGTGATGAAGACGGCTGCACAACACCTCAGGAGTCATTCAGCAAGCTCAACATCAGCATCTTCTTTGATAACTCAACTGTTGTCTGCAGAGGCAACAACTATGTCAGCACTAATATGAGCTCAGTGAGCATCGCAACAAAGTGTGAGTGTGAGAATAAAGCTTGGGTTATGCTTGACGCATGTATGTTCCATGCGGAATCAGGCCAAAGGCAGCGTTTATCCCTTCTGCGGCTTGTCCCCACTGTGAGCCAATATTCTCCCAGACTGTAGGGGCGGCAGAGGGCTCTACGGCATGCATACAACACACAGTAGCCAGTTCGCCATGTTTTTCCGTGCGGAACCGTCCGCATAATTAGAATATTTCATAGGTGGGTGGTGCGGAAACTTTGGGCTGCGCGGAGGGGTGTGGTTGCTGAAATGATGTAATTTGGCCATGTGGAGGACCTCATTGATGCGTCAAGCATAAACCAAGTTTAAGGCTGATGGAGACTATTTTTTTGTTGGTTTCTATATCTACTAAAGAATGAATAACACTAATTATTGGTAAAATTGTTTCAGGTTTCATGAAATCTGGTCCTGAAGATGAAGAAGAATCAAAACCCAGTTATAATACAATCATCATCTTGTGTGTGATATTCTGTGGTGCTTGTATCATATTTACCTACATACTCATCTCAAAACCATGCAACTCCAATCAGGTAATCTACAAGTAATGGTTTCAGATCAGGATGAACAATCTCATCACATCTCCTGAATATAACTGTGGAACATCGTTTCCAGGCAACATCAGCAGCTCTGTTGATACAAAATGGACAGCTAGAGAGACAACGGCGATCCGAGCCCAGAACCTCTACATCTTCTTCAGGGAGCGAAGCAGAACCCTCGTACGAGAACGTCGACACCCCTCGGCTTGGTGAAAGCATCGTCCCAGGAGCGGGGCAGGACTTCAGAGAGGGTCAGAGGGTTGACACCATCTACAGCATCCCACAAGCGCCTGCCACACGTGTTAAATATGAAAGAACTAAGGACACATCAGTAAACAGGGATGAACAGACAACTTCTGAGTCCGCCACCCAGAATCAGGACCAGTCTCTAACACAAGTGGACACAGTGTACACCCTGTTGCAAATGCCCAAAGATCTGAAGTCACAGCACGACCAAGAGGGAGACTAGGACTACTGATGATATGTACAGAAATCATAAACAGTCAATTGCAACTATTAAGCATCCTTTACTGGAGGACGCTGTTTGCCTTTTCAGAATATCAATATTTCAGTATCTAATGGGGGTCCAACAGTGTAATATTCTCATCTCATGAAAGAATATAAGATCAGTGTTTGTCTTGTTTATGCCATACATACGGCTCAGTGTAAATAACTCAGCTCTTAAACAGCAATGTAACTTTTAATTACCTATTTCAATAAATGACGTATTTACAAGTTTATGTATCTATTCTTTAATCATGTCACCATCTTTTTTTATAAACATAGACTAAGTTTTGAATAGTAGATTTTTTTGATTGTATTATGATTAAATGCTGGCGGTTTAGAGCTGAGAGCTGAGTGCAAAGGAAGGTGAGTTTATGAGAGAAGTGGGAGATTTCTCTAAAGTCTAGTTAATAGTTCTTTGTCAGCGTGGGTGCAGAAACACACACCATCATGCATCAACACAAGTGATGGAGGGTGAGGGTGATGGAGGCACGCCTGATGTTCTAAAAGTCTGTCAAAGCTACATGAAGCTAAATGAAGGAAACATGGGTTTTGGAGGTGGCCAACTGGATGAAGAGGTGGAGGAGAATGAGGGTGTCTGTGTAAAGAAAGTCTCTAAAAGCATATACACAATACAAATACAAATATACAGTAGTAAATATCATATTGCTGAACAGCAATGTGACGGCAATAGTGGCAGGACCCCCCCCCCCCCAGCACTAAACAGGGATGAACTAACAACTTCTGAGTCTGCCACCTAGAGGATGGACCAGTCTGTAGCACAAGGTTACACCATGAGAAGCTGCCACAGCTCCACCAAGAGGATGAATAGGAGTACTGAAGGCCAACATAAAGAAATAATTCTGTATGTGTGTGTGTGTGTGTGTGTGTGTGTGTGTGTGTGTGTGTGTGTGTACATAAAAACAGTAGTTGGCAACTATATTAAAGCAGAAATTCAGAGTTTTTTTCTCAGAGTTTACCACATAGAGGTAGTGACGTTCGAGGCCTCGCTGGCAGTCCGTACCATGTGACTGATTCAGGAAGTGGCTCACCGGTTCACGCAGGATTCGACATAAAAGGGGCAGCAAAACACTGCCGATTCCCCCGTCGCATTTGTGTTGAATTGTATTGCAATTGTATTAAAAGGACAGATTAAAACAATATTCAGAATTTATATAATTACCTTCGCCAACATCATTAATTCATTTATTCAGTTTATAAGGTTCAAGTCAAATCAATATAATCACTGTGCCTGTTTTATTTAAATTGTCCACTTGATGACGCAGTAGAGCAAATGAATCATCACAGTGCCTCGAATCATGAATTGACCAGCTGGATGGAACGCTTCAGTTCATCACGAGCCTTCTTCTCACCATCACTACTTTTCACTGCTAAGGTCAAGACACAATGAAACCAGCTGGTGATGCAGGGTGCAGCCAGGCAAACCAGGAGGAGGCGGGCGTAGCCTACAGGGCATGGTGCTGAACGGACAGCTCCTCTGGACACACAGCAGGGTTTTGCAGGGCAGAAGACTCCACAGGTGCAGCACCACGATGAAACACGTGAAGGGGGGAGGAATAACGGGAACACAAAACAACACAAGCAGCTGATTATGTGTTTACTGTTGTTGTAAACACATATTTTTTCAGTTTTGGTTAATAATGTTAGGAAAGGCTTGTGTTGAAAACAATGTGGAACAGAAGTAAAATCAATAAACTGCAGTAGTTGAGTTGTGAATGTATTGTGTTTCATGGCTGGTATCAATAAAGATTTAAAACAAAACAGAAAAACAGTTAGATACCTAAAATGGCGCCCCCTTCAGTTTTGGAAAGACATTGTGCCATTTCCATTTATGGTATGGTTGTGCCGAGTGCCCCGCCTCCACCCCCTTTCAGCAACAGCCAGGTGTGCTTGTCCTTAGGTGCATTTAGTCAGTGTGACTCTGCTGCCACACAGCACACTAGCAGACCTCAGCCAGGCAGGCTGTACCATATCATGCAGCAGGGTGGGGGGTTAAAAAGAATTTTCCCAAATAAAGTAGAGACCTCTGTGATAGGCTACATTTTATGAAAAAATGTCTTGTTACATTATTTTATTGTGAATAGGGTGTTAAATATATTCCTTTAAATTTAATTTGAGTTCAAATGAAATATTTTGGTGCCCCTTGTCAGTCAAACCGCTTTATGGCACCCATGTGTATAACACCATCAAGCTGTTCTGTGGTGTTGTTGTCCATTCCTTTGTTCATTTTGCATTATCTACTTTATATCATATCATACCAAGAGCACATTTAAAAACAGCATGCCAGCTGACCAAAGGGCATCAAAAACATAAAAAATAACAAAATTTGGATGCACCCTCATGAGCACAGAGCACATTACGAGAGCAGTCATAATAAAAAAAACTTTATACCAAAAAAGGGAATAAAAACAACTAAAAAGATGCTTCACCTCCACCAGGGTTTGTTTACTATTTGTGTTGCTATAGGCTACCTGGAAGAATGCTGACTTGAAAGTGTGCATGTCACCACCTACCACAGCAGAACATGCTTCATTCAATAATTCAGTTTTCTAAGGGACAAAGGCTTTCAGTTTCACCTTGATTAATGCCATGGCTCGACTCAGATGCATGTGTAAATGCACTCATGTCCCCATGACTAGGTCAAAAAATGCGTCATTAGTTCTCAGGAAGTAGTATAGACAAGTACACACACACACGCACGCACGCACGCATGCACACACACACACACGCACGCACACCTTGTGCAAACGTAGATTTTACTGTCAAATGACAATATTATTGGACAAAACTTATTTACTGTTTTCAGTCTAACATTTTAGCCGACATAGTTCTAATAACAGGCACCAAGCAAAGGTCAGTGAGTGGGTGGGACCACATTTGGAGAACATTTTAAAGAGTATCTTTTAAACTCAGCGCTTGGTCTGAGGTTTTGCTATTTTTAAACTCAAAGGTGGTTTTCTCTCAGTAGCTCGAACTTGATAATAAGTCTCAGTCAGTATCGTTAGGATTTATTGGAACTCTGAATATATGCAACCATCCTAACATAAATACATACATTTTTTTTTTTGCAAAATGACTGTTACCAAAGGTTTTCACTGGTGCACAGATAAGATCTCAAACTGTGTGAACGTAAAGAATTATTAATGAATCAACAAAAACTAGTGTATCCCTCCCAGCAAGAATGTTTGAGTTTTTGATTCTGGCAACTAATTTCCAACAGCAATGATTCCCTGGATCTGTTTGAAGGCCATGTGACAGATGAGTGTTTTGAGCATGTAGTGTCAGTACTCTCTTCAGCTGTATGTAGATTTCACAGGAAACCACGGTGATTCTGCAGTGGACAGAAAATAGAACCACATAGGTGTGAAATGTGACAAAGGATAGAAGCAGTCAGAGTAAGTCATAAGTAACAAGGTAACATGTCTGCTACATGTTGGTGTTCAACGTCTGCTGGATGAGTTTCTTTTATTTTCCATACAAAGTAAAACAAAATACTTTTTGAGAAGCTGTGTAGCAGCGTGGGAGGATGGGACACTCTTTGCTCTGCTGGCTGGGATGTTTCTGTAAGTACTTTATGAATTTATCTTTGTTTTAGTAACAGTTTTGCTGCTGATGTATAAATTCTTTGTTTCTGTGAAGAATTTGAGTTGACTGGTTTTAATCTTTATTGTAGTGCTCTGTTCTCTATTTTATGGACATGCTGGAGGTAAGAAACTATTTTTAAACACTTTTTCTTGGTTTTTGTTTCTATAGATGTACTTATCGGCTATATTTAAAAATATCATTCACTAGGTTTTTCAATGTATTTGCTGTGTTCTCTAGTATGAATGAAAACTGAGTGAGTAGTTTTCTGTAAAAGAAAAGCTCTGGTGCTGCTGTTTCAGGAAGTAGAGGTTAGCTGGGGGCTGTCAGGAGTCTTGCTAATCATCTCTTCCTGTAAATATAATCCCCAGTTTCTTCAGCTACTTGACAGGTCCTGGTTTTCAGCACAGATGAAGCTTGTGTTGTGTCCAGATATAAATGTCAGGAACGCTCCTGCGCTGAAAAACGACATTTTGTTTGTGCTTTAGCAAACGGCTTCTTTATTTGAACAATAGCAGCACACACACCACGTCCAGCAGCTTTTCTCTCGGCTAAACAGTCAACACCTGGGCGTGTTGCGCCTTCCGCAGGAACAGCGGTGCACTGCACCCAAAATGTCAACACATTAGAACATTCAATACTCTCAAACACCACAGCTTGCTACCTGCTGACTGCTGTTCTCCTAAAATTATGTTTCATATTTTCCAGTTACCTGTTCATTCATAATAGGGTATTCTACAGTTGACGTCACCACGCAAAGGCTTCTGGGAGGGGTCATACTGATAAGCCGCATTAACAATAGAAAATATACAGTTTCAGAGCGTTTTGACATCGATATGAAGGCATAAAATGGAGGAAGTTGTTTTGACAAAAAAGAAACATACCAGAGAGCTTTTCTTGATGGCGACCCTGCTAATTATCGATCACCAGAACTGAAGCGCTAGCTCAAATGAAAGTGAAAGTAAAAACTAACCCTCAGCGCTGTTGTTTTAAACGCCATTATTCCCATCACTGCTCCTTCTTGAGTAATATAAAAATAAGTTCATTGCTCAGTGCTCAAGTAACATTTTCTCAAGGTAGTTTTTTAACTGTCAGGTTATCATTTGTGTCCCTACTTTTCATATTCCACTCACCTCTGGTCAAAAGACTTTTTCGTGGACGTTTGGGTGAACATGCTGTTTGGCCCAGACGTTCAGCTGGACCGCTGCCTCCTTGTTAAATCTCCTCCGTTAACAACGCTGCCTCTAACTCTCCGTTAACAATGCTGCCTCCACTCTCCGTTAACAACTCTGCGTCCTGCATTAATTCTCATCCGCTGCTGCTCCTCCTGGATAACCCCACGACTGAGAGCGTCGTTACGACCGGCGGCTGGTCATTCTCGGATGTAGGACTTTCCCCTCCAGGATGATGTAAGTAACAAATATACGTGCTTTTCTTGATCTGCTCCACACAGCTAAAATCCGCTCGTCCAACTTAAAAACTACCACCGCTTTGCTTCTTCTGTCTTTAGCTTAGCCCGTGTAGCTTTCCAGCTGTTTCACGTGGTGTCGGCCTGAAACTGGCGTCTCCGGGTCTGCAGCGTTATAATAATAATAATAATAATAATAATAATAATAATACATTTTATTTAAAATAGCGCCTTTCAAAACACACAAGGTCACTTCACAAGATAAAACAGGATAAAATACAATAAAATATTAAAACAATCAGTCATAAAAACAATCAAATAAGTCACAAATCATAAGCAGTTTTGAATAGATGAGTCTTGAGTTTTGATTTGAAAAGAGTGAGGCAGTCAATGTTTCTGATGTCTGGTGGGAGTGTGTTCCAAAGACGAGGAGCAGAGCGACTGAAAGCTCTGTCCCCCATGGTGGTGAGGCTTGCAGAAGGAGTAACAAGGTGGAGAGATGAAGAGGATCTGAGTGAGCGTGATGGGGTTGCAATATTAATTAGGTCGGTTAAGTAGGCAGGAGAGAGATTATGTATGGCTTTGAAGGTATGAAGGAGAATCTTGTAGGTGGACCTAAATTTAACTGGAAGCCAGTGAAGCTGCTGAAGAACTGGGGTGATGTGGAGAAAGGAAGGGGTTCCGGTGATGACACGGGCTGCTGAATTCTGGACCAGTTGCAGTTTATGAAGGAGTTTATTGGGGAGACCAAAAAGAAGTGCATTGCAATAGTCAAGACGGGAAGTGACAAGGCTATGGACAAGAATGGCTGCAGCATGAGGGGTCAGAGAGGAGCGAAGACGATTTATGGATCGAAGATGGAAGTGGGCTGACCGAATTATGTTATTGATGTGTGCATGAAATGACAGTGAGTTGTCGAGGATGACACCCAGACTCTTAACCTGTGGAGAGGGGTAGACCGTGGCATTGTCAATGGTTAGGGAAAAACTGTCAGCTTTAGAGATGGTGGACTTTGTACCAACAAGAATAATCTCAGTTTTATTGCCATTAAGTTTGAGAAAATTTGAGGTGAACCAGGATTTAATATCAGAGAGGCAGTGGGTCAGGGATGAGGGTGGGAGAATGGAGTTAGGCTTGCTGGAGATATAGAGCTGGGTGTCATCCGCGAAACAATGAAACTGGATGCCAAATTTGCAGAAAATATTGCCAAGAGGGAGAAGGTAAATTATAAAGAGGAGGGGCCCCAGGACAGAGCCCTGGGGTACACCTGAAGTGACTGGGGAGGGTTGTAAAGAAAAAGATTTTAACTGAATGAACTGAGTGCGGCCGGTGAGATAAGATTGAAACCAGCTGAGGGGAGTGTGATTGATACCTAAAGAAAGAAGTCTCTTGAGGAGGATGGGGTGTGAAACAGTGTCGAAAGCCGCACTCAGATCGAGAAGTATGAGGATGGAAATTAAACCAGAATCAGCAGCAATGAGAAGGTCATTAGTGATTTTAATGAGGGCTGTTTCTGTACTGTGGTGGGGTCGGAAACCAGATTGAAAAAGTTCAAAGAGGTTATTGCGAGAAAGATGTGTGTGTAGCTGTGATGCAACAGTTTTTTCTAAGACTTTGGAGATGAATGGAAGGTGTGAGATAGGACGGAGGTTATTGAAATCATTGGGATCTGCACCTGTTTTTTTCAGGATTGGAGAAACTGCTGCAGATTTAAAGGGAGCGGGAACAATTCCAGAGGATAACGAGGAATGAATAATGGCCGTTATGAAAGGGAGCAGGGAGGATAAGCAAGATTTAACCAAAACTGTGGGTAGAGGGTCTAACTGACAAGTGGAAGTTTTGGACTTGATAATGAAATCAGATATTACTGAAGGATGGGGAAGTTCAAAAGTGGAAAGTTGAGAGAGGGGTTGAGAGAAATCGGAGAAAGGGGGTGAGGAGGGAGGTAGAGAAGGGGGGCCAAGGTGCTGATGAATCCTATGCACCTTATCATTAATAAACTGCAGGAGAGACTTACAGGTTTCAGATGAGTAAAGATGGGAAGGTAGGGAGTCAGGGGGATGAAAGATGTTATTATAGATGGAAAATATTATCTTTGTATTGTCAGTGTTGGAGCAGATAAGACCGGAGTAATACTGTGATTTGGCCTGAGAAATGGAGTCCTTATAGAGAGAAATCTGAGCAGTGTATAAGTCCTTATGAATAATGAGACCAGTTTTCCTGTACAGTCTTTCTAGCCTGCGATTTGTGGCTTTCATGGCACGGAGGGCAGGGGTGAACCATGGAGCAGACCGGTTAAAGAAAACAGAACGAGTTTTGATGGGAGCAAATGAATCTAAAATGGAAACCAAGCCATGATTATAGTGACTGACAAGAACATCGGGACTAGCAGAGAGATCTGGGTTCAAGTCAGCTATGCAGGAGGAGAATGAAGCTAGATCAATGTTCTTAATATTACGAAAAGCAATAACACGGGGTAACTTGGTAGTGGAGAGAGAGAGAGAAACAGAAAAAGAGATGAGGAAATGATCAGAGAAGGGGAGCTGATCAGCAGAGCAGTTGGAAGGGGACACACCGGAACAGCAAACTAAATCCAGAGTGTGACCTTTAATGTGAGTGGGAAAATTAATATACTGACAAAAACCAAATCCATCCAACGATGAGGAGAAATCCTTGGTTAGGGGGAGAGCTGCGTTGTCCATATGTATATTAAAATCACCAAGTAAAATTACATTGGGAGAGAGAGTGGATACATGAGTGAGAAGAACACAAAATTCATTTAAGAAGACAGAGTTGAACTTGGGGGGTCGATAAATTGAGGCAATGACTGTAGGGGTCGGGCCGGATATTTGACAGGCTAGGCACTCCAAACTGGTGAGGGGAGGCAGAGATACCGGGAGAACCTTCCAGGTCTCGCGATGGAGTATCGCGAGACCTCCTCCGCGGCCTGACCCACGAGGTTTGCAGATGTAAACAAATCCAGGAGGAATGGAGTCATTCAGCTGAGAGAAATCACCGGTTTGTTGCCAAGTTTCACTCAAACAGAGATTGTCTAAATTACGGTCTTTAATGACGTCTTGAAGGAGATGGCCTTTACCAGAGAGGGAGCGGATGTTGAGAAGACCAAAGTTAGCAGTGCAGTTATTATTGGCGACAGGAGCATTAGCCGAACTAGCCAGTTGGGCTAACACATTGGAGTCCACAGATCGGCCGGTAGTCTTGGGTAACCGCCGGCGAGACGTGGACCAAAAGGAGGGAATTCCTTTGGAGCCATTATGATGGAATTTCTGCTGTGACCCTCGATGGATATATCGCCGGCGAGGCTGGAAGGCGATGCAGGGGAAAAGGCACAGCGCTGCTGTTGGAGATCTGGACTGCTGGAAACAGAGGTTAAAAAGCTCAGCTGCCGAGTACTGGATAAGCCCATCCACGGATAACTGGATGGGAGACAGAATGATCCAGGCCAGTATAAGCCCCACAGCAACTCCATGGGCCCGCATCACAGAGAGAAGCAGAGTGGCGATGATGTTGGACCAGTAGGTGAGCTTGACAGGTAGGTGAAAACAATTTCACCAACACTCAGAGCGAGGACAATTAGGTTAAAAACCGCAACAAAAGTGAACAATCGTCAAAGGAAGAGAAGGCTGGAGGCTAAAGAGATGACTTATTCGAAAAACAATAACAAAAAACAATAAATTTGTTTGAGCAGCGGCAGCAAGTCGTGCCAGCGTTCACTCAGGACTCTTTTATTTTGAAATTCTATTGACTTATACTATTGACTTTACCGGCTTTGGAAAATGGATAAAAAGTCCTCTCCAACATTCGATCTGGGCGTCTAGAGTCCGATTAGCACCTCCCCCAGCAGCAGCGTTAAGTTCCTTGCTGTTTGAAAATCTTTAGGAGACGAAAAAATAACTTTAGCTAGATCGGAGCGACTCAGACCCATAGGATTCCATACTAAAATGTAAATTGTTTGTATGACCATATTTCCCAGAGTGCTTTGCGGCAATCTATTTTTAGCTACTGTAGAAAACTCTATTGAGATAGCTTTCTTTTGTTTTCACAATTACTTTTTGTCATTTTGTTGCACTTCATTCTTTTCATCTTTGTACTCACATTAAACAGCATCATGATTTATTTATTGCATGTACTTTATAATTGTTATTTTTTTCAGTGAACTCAACAGCAAATAAACCCAGAGCTACGCTGATGTCAAAAGATACAGTCATACCAGCAGGGGGCAGTGTGACACTGATCTGCTTTGTGGATATCTCTGATGGTTGGAAATTTGACTGGTTCAGACGAGGACTGGTCTATTCCCTAACTCAGACCATCAGGCACAATGAACCCAGTGGAGTCATCAGCGTGTCGGACGGAGGTCTGTACAGCTGCAGAGGAAAACAAGGAGATCCAGAGTTCTACACTGAAACCAGCAACAAAATCACCATCCAGAAAATCTGTGAGCTTGGTTTTGTGTTATAAAAATGTCAATCTCTATTAGTAGTGCTAAACACAACAACAAACCTTCAAGCAGACAAAAACGTTTAAAATCTGGTCCTAATAATCTTACTTAAATTCAACTTTCCATGAATTGGTTAGTGTTAAACAGGGTCCAATCAGTGGTTAGCAACCAGTTCATTCTGTTTTTACATGAATATCACTGAAAAACTTGCTATCTTAGCACCACCTCTTCAGAGCAAAGATCCATGTTGGGTCGTTCTTCAGTTCACTCTGATCGTGTCCAAATGTGGCTCCAAACACTCAAATATGTTTGATTGTGACTGAGGTCGGATCAGATCTTCTTCCCTAACACACTGATACATTTTTGTGCCAAATAGCCAGACTGACTGGTCCCAACTAGTGCAGACTGGTGCAGATTTTGCCCAGTGGGAATTGTGGGTAAAACTGAGCACAAAGATGTCTAGTGTGGCCTCTTCTCAATAGTAACCCCTCAGTGCATTATCAGTTAGAAATATCATGCCCATCATTTTCATTTGCGGCCCTAGAAGTGATTTTGTGAGGCCCCCAATTATAAAGAGTTGTGTCTCTCCAGCAGGTTGTTCATGTAGAGTGCTACTTTCTAACATTTCTATGTTCATATTTGAACTAATATGCTTGTTTCTGAGCTATTTTGAGGAGTACATGTCCATAAAAAAGATCAACATAACATCAATTTTGCAGTTTGAATAAAATTTTCAAAATTTGTGACTATTAGCATGAAAAAGAAAGAAATATGCTGAAGTTCTAGCTAATGGCTAATCTTGCTTTCTGCTTTTCTACTGTACAGATGCTTTTTTCCTTTGCCCCTGCTTGCTTACATTTTTCATTAAAGGGGACCTAGAATGTAAACCAACATTTTCCTTGTTGTTGTTGAATAAGACAGCTTGGGTGGTCAACAGTAGCATGCCAAAAAGTCAAAGCCGTGTTTGACCTACTTTTTATGTAAATTAGAAAGTTGAAAAAGGCGAGAGAAAACCTCCTGTTCTGAGAAAGCCTTCCTTAACACGTCATAAGGGGGAGCCACGCCTCCTCAAACCTGCATGTGTCTGAGGCCTTCTGGGAAAACCAACCAATCAGCATGTCCTGGCCGAGTGGGAGGGGTCAACAGCTCTTTTCACTGAAGGCCTGAGTAAGGGGGTTTAGAATGGCCTGTATCAGGGCTCCTGGGACAGATGAAAGCCAAAAAAAATGTTCTTATGCTTTTTGGAGGCTCAAAGCTCTGTTTTAGATTGTTAATTAACTGCATTCTAGGACACCTTTAAGATCGCCGTTATTCTGCTAAAGTTTTTCTGCTCAGTGACTACTGGACTCCTATAAATCACTGGAATTTTTTTAATAGACAGAGAGGTCTACAATGGTATTTTTACTATCTACAGTGACTGGGACTGGCTCAAACTATTAGGCAGCATTATGCCTCTCTTTTCATCAGACTTCCAAAAACTTCTCCAGATGATCACAGTTCTTGAAACAAAAATTTTTGGATTAGAAGTTAGTGGATTATTTGGAAATGACACCACCCTTTCATCTACCCAAATCGTCAGACAAGCCCATGGTGACTCACCAGCAATGCTGAGCAATGCTAAGAAGAGGCCACAGGACTCTCAGCCCCGTAATAAATCTGAGTAGCAGTCCTCCATGGAACTCTTTTGGTGCATAGTCAAAGAATAAACAACAACCGAAGTCTCACACAGATCTCTGATGCTACCGGCTGGCCTGCCCTGCCATCCAAGCCTGACCATGGTTGCAGCACATGACAGTGGAGAGCTGGCAAAATGAAAACTATCAAATAAACGTCTCAACAACCCAGCACACAGCTCCACAACAGATTTATGTCGCTGCTGAATAATCAGGATCAGACGAGCTGGAAAGCCCCTCTTCCCCACAAAACAGGGTAAGGAATGATGGTAGTAATATCAAATCGCTACAATGAAAGAAGGAAAAACTCTAAGACTGAGACGCAAACTCTGATAGTGGGTTATTTTCATGTCAAGAATGTGACTCTAAATGGAAGAAATACCAGAACATACTGTTTTCCCATGGAAACAGTCGCTGACATGAGAGAGAGAATTCCAACAATCCTTGCTGCTAATCAAATCACACGTTGGTGCTAAGGACATTGGGAAAAGACAGTCAGACATGCTAGATGCTCTATGCTGCATGCTAAAGAAAGAAAGTTCACTTTTTTGATCATTAAAACTTTCTGGGATCGCAAACACTTTTTCAGGTCAGATGGGATACGCCGGAACAGTTTATAATCTGGATTTTATGCTTTTATCTGAAACTCGGTTAAATGTTAGTAACAAGTGCACCAGTTGTCATAGAATCAAGACCATCAAATCTCACATCTGGTGTGGCTGATATTTTTAGAGACTCATCCCTATGTCAAGCTAGTATGTGGTGATTTTGACTCTTTTGAGTATCTTTGCTTTGAGTTGAAAGGTACGCCCAAGATCTTAGTGTTATTAGTTTATAGGCCTCCAGGGTCATGCACTGACTTCCTAGAAAAATTCACTGAGCTTCTCTTGGTTATCACAACAGACTTTGAACATGTCATACCTGGTGACTTTAATGTTCACGTTGATGATGCTATTCACAATTCTGCAGAACAATTCTATGGCGTGCTTGAACAATTTGATGTGCAACAACATGTACGTGGACCAACATAGACTCAAGGTGTGTGTGCAGTCTGCTTCCAGGATGTTTCTAGATCATGAACACAGCTGATTTGTTTGATTTAGTGATGAACAGCTCCTGTAGAAACTAATGAAGGCTGAGGAGACATTTCAGCAGTTAGATTAAGGTGTTAAAAAGACGAACGCACAGCGAGGAGATAAGTTTCACTTTTGCTTTGACTAACAGACACTAGGAGGTGCTAAAAACAAGCCAAAACTGCCTATCCCTTTATGGAAGTGGGTCTCTCTGACCATTATTGTGTTCTTTTTGATACGTCAGTTTCACCTGCTACCCATTACATTTCAGTTGTTCTCAAAAAAGTTATCTGTGATCACACTGCTTCGGTTTTTATAGAACTTATGGATATGCACATACATATATAACAACCAGCTGTGTTTATTCACTTCTAAATAATTTCAACTGCAAACTCTTGAAGTCCTTGACACCATAACACTCGAAAAGGTCAAACTTATGTCTGGCAAACAAAAAGCTCTATGGAGGTTCACGCAATCAGATAAGGACGTGCAGGAAAGCTGAGCATAAATGGAGGAAAAGTAACCTACCAGATCACTATGAGACCTTCAAAATGCAGCTGTGCACTTACCACTCCCGTGTTCTGTTTGCTACTGTCAAGAGGCTAACTGATCTCCCAACACAGTTAGCCCCTGATTTCACATCCCAAACTAAGTGTAATGAGTTTGCATCCTTTTTAAATGAGAAAATCATAAATATCGATTAACCATTCATTCCTCCATGTCAACCAGCATAACCAGACCACTGCTACAGCCACACAGCAACAGTCTAGCTAGAATGCCAGTTTTCAGTGTGATTAGTGCTAAAACACTGGAGGACCTTAAACTCATCTACCTGCTGTCTGGAAAACCTGCCAATCAACTTCTTTACAAACATTTTTTAGTTGCTTGAAAGCTGAAAATTGTTAATTGTTCCTTAATGTCAGGTATTTTTCCTAAATCCTAAAAAACTGCTGCTGTTAAGCCTCTTCTAAAATGAATAACTACAGACCAATCTCCCTTTCACTGGGAAAATTATTGAAAAATCAGTTTTGATCCAGCAGAACACATTTGGGGTCACCCAAGGTTCGATTCTTTGACCACTTGGATCAAAGTCCGATTGCATGCATGTGCTAAATGCAACCATGTGTATGCAAGTGTGTGCAAGTGTGTGTGTGTGCGTCTAATCTATGCTTGGCCATTTTTAAAGCAGATTTCTGCTTCTCAAACTTCATGTTCAAACATATAAAGGTTTTATTTTACAGCAATGCCCCTTATCATTTGTGAACTAGAAAGATAGTCTTTGATTGATAGTTTAAAAATATAGAGCATAAATACATTATTAAAAACAATGAACAAATTCTCTTGGCTGGGATTTAACTCCTAACTGAAAATTATTTCTGTGAACAGTTTCCATTGAAGCCAGTTTGACTCTACAGCCCAGCTGGTCTCGGATCTACAGAGGTGAGTCCGTCACTCTTAGATGTGAGATCCAGGGAGGAGGAGGAGCTCAGTGGACGTATGAATGGAGACCAACCAGGTTAAACAATCCTCCAACATCCAGTGAATTCTGGATCATCAGAGCTGCTGAGTCTCACAGTGGAGACTACAGCTGCAGAGGTAGAAGTGGATATCTGCTAACAGTCTGGAGTGATGTCATCAAGCTCACAGTGTCACGTGAGTGGGCGGCTTTTCAGTCACACTGAAGAGTTTTTATACTTTCATGTGCAGTTTATGAATTAGTAAACAGGAAATACTTCATCCTGTGAGGATCTCATGCAGGTTTGTTTTGATTTAAAAAATACTTCACTCTATTTTTTTTATGTCTATAAGGTAAAATGAAGCATACATATAATAAATTATTATTAATCTGTACAGAAGTTGAAGAAGGGAGACAGTTTGTGTCCTAACGAGGTTCTTCTTTTCTGTTCAGGTGTTGTTGCTAAAGAACTCAGTAATTATGATTATATGAGGAAGCAGCTCACTAACAGGTATCATTCTAAAACCTGACATTTCTGTTTTTACCTCAATATATCAGCAGTTAGACCCAAGACCACACTGACAGCAGTAGAAGCAGTCCTACCAGCAGGGGGCAGTATAACACTTACCTGCTCTGTGGACGGTTCTGCTGACTGGAGATTTGACTGGTTCAGATCAGAGTCCTCTGCTGCTCCGTTAACCAGAGAGAATGAAGCAGGAGGAGTCCTGACAGTGTCAGAGGGAGGTGTGTACCGCTGCAGAGGAGGAAGAGGAGATCCAGTACTCTACTCAGAATACAGCAATGATGTCATCGTTCAGACAACGTGTGAGCTCAGTTCTTTGTTCTTCTGTAAACCAGCAAACACATTTTAGATGTTTGTTCAGTTTTTTATCATGTCAAAAATCATTTTGTAATGCCAACCAGTTCATGCAAAAGTGTTGCTCAACATGCACATGGGAGATGTGATGAAGATGGATCTAAACTACAACACATTTCAGTCTGAATAACATTTATTCTATTTTAATATGAATCGTTTACAGCATCTGACCTCAGTCCTGTTCTGTTGGTGGTTGGACCAGTTGTTGGACTCGTTCTCATCATTCTCCTGCTCTTGTTGTGGCGCTACAGACGCTCTAAAGGTGAGACCTTTTCCCTTCTGATCCTGGATCAGATTATTTCTTTTAAAACTCAACTCAGCTTTTATTGTTCCAGAGGGAAATTTGGTTTGTTGTTGTGTACAATAAATACAATAAAATGAATAATAGAAGAAAAAAGCATCAACAAGTCAGTGATACACAATAATAACAAACATCACGACTCATTCGTTCCTCTCTCTGGACCACAGATTTGATTTCATGGACCCCATAATCAATATTATTACATCGCAACCATCATGTACAATAAAACCAGGTATATAGAAGCATGTAAAAGTAAACAAATCCAACAATGAAATGAAGTTTTGCAGTTTGCAAATTGTGCATGTTGAACTTCAATGGGTGCAAAGGAAAACTTGAATCTGTTGCTTTTCATTTTGGGGATCTTGTAAAACACAAGAAACAAATAAATAACGTAACATTTTCCCTACAGGTGTTTGCTGCATCATGTAAGTAGATTTGTTTTATTTCTAGCTCAGTTTAACACACATCATTATTTTCTCCACAGTTAAATGTTCTTTATCTTATTTTAGGCCACGTGAGTCAGAGAGCAGCAAGCAGCAGTCTGACACAAACCAGGACATGGACCAGACTACGAGTCGTGTTTATAGCTCTCTGCAACACGGTCTGTTAGCAAAAGATCTGTCATCATCATCATCATTATTTTTATTATTGCCATTTCTTCTTTATTTTGTTGTAAACCTGAAAATTCAATCAAATGTCCTGAAACCTTCACACTACACGAATGAATGAATGAATGAATGACAACCATAGTTGAGTGTTTTCTTTAATTCATTAGAACTTCAATAATCCTTTAACCTCCACACCAAGATAAAATCAAAGAAATTTTTCATTTGGAGCAATAATTTAAAAACAATTTAAATTCATATTATTTTATAAAATAATAAATTTAGGGTAATGATGTAATGAAAAAACATTTAACTTTCTATTCAAACATCCCATTTTAAAAAAATGTCTTTATTAGTAGTATTTTTATTTGATTTGATGGTGGTCACAAGGTTCGTGGGATTGCTTTATGTATTTCTGATTTTAATGTTGTTTTGTATTTGGTGTAAAGTTGAATAAGAATAAGTATTTTAACTTAAGTTCAGGGCAAATTTCATTAAGATAAAGGGACTAAAAGTTGCTCATTTGACAGTTGATCTGCCAGTGAAAAGGTTGAAAATGAAAAGATTTCATCAACAATTATGATTTTTTATTCAGCACAATGAAATATTTAAAATGGTCATAGAATGCAATTAATCAACAATCTAAAACAGCTTTGAGCCTCTAAAAAACATAAAAAATGTTGTTTTGGCTTTCATCTGTCCCAGGAGCCCTGATACAGGCCATTCTAAAACCCCTAAACCAGCCTTGCTGTGAAAAGAGCTTTTTGCCCCTCCCACTCGGCCAGGACATGAATATGATAATGAGCTGCTTGCTGATTGGTTGGTTTCCCCAGAAGGCCTCAGACACTGGAGACATGCAGGTTTGAGGAGGCGTGGCTCCCCCTTATGACGTGTTAAGGAAGATTTTCTCTCACCTTTTTCAACTTTCTAATTTACATAAAAAGTAGGTCACACACGACTTTGAACTTTTGGCATGCTACTGTTGACCACCCAAGCTGTCTTTATTCAACAACAACAAGGAAAATGTCGGTTTACATTCTAGGTCCTCTTTAAACATCACTGATACCTTTATCATATATTTACACATAAACTTACAATATTCTCATTTTGACAACTTTAGGGTATGCTTCTGTCTATCAACCCGTCAAACCTCCTAAAGATTCTGCAAAAGGTAAAGTTTCTGTTAAAGCAGCAGAAAGATTGATGTTAGGAGACTAACTGGAGGCTGCTGATTTAAAATCCTGAAATGTTTCAGATGCAGATAAATTCCCAAATGTCAAACTCTTGATGAAGGAACTGAAACACTCTGAGAAGTTTGGTAGGTAACTCAAGAACACGTGTGGAAAATGGTAAAATTGCAGCTTTTAAAAAAAGAGTTGTTTCTGTTGTTTTTTTTTTGTCTGTGTATCCATGTGATGATGTGAACAGGAAAGCCTGGTGAACCAGAGGAAGATGCTGTTTATTGTAATGTGGAGATCAACACTGAAGGTCATTCTAACAGTTTTTGGACTGAAGACTTTATATCATCACACCGCTGGATCACAGAATCTGGTTCTAACAAAGATGGAAGCTGTTCCATGAGAACATGAGCTACTGTCCTGGTTTCTGTTCTAGGCTTTAATAAACGCTGGAATCACCCATCAGACTAAAGACAATAAAGGTACAACACATTTCTATTGAACTGCTTGAGTTGACTTGAGTTTAATTAAAAGACAAAAACAACATTTTTTTTAAGTTTTTACATTTTTTTTCCTCAATGTAACTCTGTATTCGACATGTACACAAAAATATTCACTTTTCATTTAAAATCAACTACAATATTCAATATTGTGACATTGTTTGTACATGAACAGAGAGAAAAGAAGCATCTGTTTTTAACACTGGAGTAAAAATTCTGGTATTTACCTAAAAATAGGAAACAATAACTTGAGTATTTGGTTTACATGAAAATAAAAATAATTCTGAATTTCATAAAAATAAAATGAAAAAACAAAACAAAAACAAAACAACAACCAAGATTTAAATTTACAACAGAAAGATTAGTAACTGATCCCTTTATTATGGCAAAACAACGACTAGAATATGCTACAAGCTTAGAATGAACTTATTCCAAGTTTGAAATGACAGAAGCAGAGTTAAAGGTGTCCTAGAATGCAATTAATCAACAATCTATAACAGAGCTTTGAGCCTCCAAAAAGCATAAGAACATTTTTTTTGGCTTTCATCTGTCCCAGGAGCCCTGATACAGGCCATTCTAAACCCCCTTACTCAGGCCTTCAGTGAAAAGAGCTGTTGACCCCTCCCACTCGGCCAGGACATGCTGATTGGTTGGTTTCCCCGGAAGGCCTCAGACACATGCATGTTTGAGGAGGCGTGGCTCCCCCTTATGACGTGTTAAGGAAGGCTTTCTCAGAACAGGAGGTTTTCTCTCGCCTTTTTCAACTTTCTAATTTACATAAAAAGTAGGTCACACACAGCTTTGACTTTTTGGCATGCTGCTGTTGACCACCCAAGCTGTCTTTATTCAACAACAACAAGGAAAATGTTGGTTTACATTCTAGGTCCTCTTTAAGAGAAAAGCAGGTTTAGAAAACTCTAAATCAGCACAAATAATAAAATCAGACGTACATTTGGTCAGAGGATTGTTGTGTGGAATAATTGTGATTTGGAGTAAAATTATTTATAAAATGCTTCCATTGTGGATTTTCTGTATAATAAAAAAGTGAAGGTGTGATGAGTTTGAGCTTTTATCTACATTTGGGGTCTATGTTTTGTGTTCTAGCCACTGACCACGCCCCCTAACCTTTAACTATGGTGGATCTAATATTTACAGTCTGTTTACAAACAAAAACATGATTTTGTTTTTACAGAGATTAGTTAAAAAATGAAACCTACTAAAGCTTTTCATAACCTGTTAATTAAAAACAATCTGCATTCATGTTCAGATCAACTCTATCAGATAATAAAAAAACAACATTTTTCATTTCATTTAGTCTATTATTGCATTTAAAAGCTGCACACATTCAAATATCAGCCACATTTAAAAGCTCTACAACAAGGTTCAATAACAAATAGGTTTGTACTTTAAGAGAATTCTGCGTATAATAAAACTTCACATTATAATAAAGAAAATGATAAAAACACCTGAGCATGTTTGGTTTTAGACAACATCAGAAATATTTTTCAGGAATAACTTTGACTCCAACCTGCTCCTTCATCATGTAATTATGTTATGATGAGTTGATCTCCTGTAACAAACAGCAGAATAAAGCATCCCAGCATGCAGCTACATGGCAGCATCGTTCTCCAGAGCTGTTCCTGCTCTCATCTCAGAATAAACGGCTGCCTCTGATGCTGCAGGACTCCTCTTTCCTGTCAACAGAGAGGATTTGGGTCAATCACTCTTTTCTTTTGTCGTCATTAAACATGATAAACAGAAAACTGATCTCAGGACACATTTCTTCCTCTGAGCCACAGCTGTGGGATTAAAGGACAGGCGGACAGGTGAAAGGACAACAAAAGGGTCCATGTTGAGATGATTTCATGTTCAAACACAGTAGATGATGATTTGAACTTGATCTAATGACATGAGGACACATTTCAGAACAAAGACTGGCTGTACCTGCACTTCCTGTTTAGACATCAATGTCATCAGCCCCCTCCTCTGGTTCAGGACGCCTCGCTGTAGAGATCATCACACAACAGACTAATTATAAAAACCAATAATGGACAAAACCAACCTCTAATCTAGTTTCTGTAGATTACATGAGTTGGAAAAAGTTTCTTCTATAAAAGACAAACTTTACCATTTTCAGATGGATCACCTGGTTGGACTGACTCATAAAGAGAAGAATCACCTGCAGCAAAATAAAAGACACTTTTATTAAAGTAAACATAAAACAAATATAACCTCAGTGATAAACATAGTTTTAATGTTTTCATTATATCTGTCTAATTATTTTATGAGCTTTTTCCAGGTTAGAAATCTTGGCGTCATAACTGATTCAGACCTGAGCTTCACTGGTCACATTAAGGCTGTAACTAGATCAGCGTTTTATCATCTTCATCAAAGACTCAGAGGTCTCATGTCCAGACCAGACCTAGAGAAACTCTTTGTCAATTATAAAATGTTTGAATTGGGTTGATTTTGTATTTAGATTCAGCTTTTGTTATTATTGATAAATTAGTCAAAATAGACAGTAAATAATAAACACATCTGACGTATTGTTGACAACAATGAACTAAAGGTCAGACCGTGTAGCAGAGAGCTGTAAGTGTGGCTTTCAGTCTGGTCGGCTCCATGGTTTGTGTTGGAGCTCTGACTGCTGCTCTCTGTCTGGATCAACCTAAAATAGAATAAAATACCATGAAATATGTTTAAATAACATTCAGATGACACACACACATGTTGGAGATGAAATGAATCAGAATGTGTTTTACCAACCTGCAGCACAAATCTGTAAAAAAGACATTTAGAGTTAATTTAATTTATTCTTCAATCTTATAATTATTTTTATTCTACATCCTGCAGCAGTTTGTTCCATAACATCAGAAAGTTTTTGTGTGTGTGATTAATGAAAGAGTTTTAGATAAACAATCTGATCCAGGATCAGGAGCAGAAGGTCTCACCTCTAGTCCATCTGTGGCGCCACAACAAGAGCAGGAGGATAATGACAAAGAGTCCAATAACTGGTCGAACGATCAACTGAACAGATGAACTGAACTCAGGTTCTGTGAATAAAAAATAATATAATTAATATTATTTATAACAATTATTCTTTTTTTTTTTTTTAATTAAATCTTTATTTGGAATGACCACATATCAATACACTTGACAGAAAGTAAATAAGGTAGAAACAAGGTCCTTCCTGATTTTTGTNAATGTCATCAGCCCCCTCCTCTGGTTCAGGACGCCTCGCTGTAGAGATCATCACACAACAGACTAATTATAAAAACCAATAATGGACAAAACCAACCTCTAATCTAGTTTCTGTAGATTACATGAGTTGGAAAAAGTTTCTTCTATAAAAGACAAACTTTACCATTTTCAGATGGATCACCTGGTTGGACTGACTCATAAAGAGAAGAATCACCTGCAGCAGAATAAAAGACACTTTTATTAAAGTAAACATAAAACAAATATAACCTCAGTGATAAACATAGTTTTAATGTTTTCATTATATCTGTCTAATTATTTTATGAGCTTTTTCCAGGTTAGAAATCTTGGCGTCATAACTGATTCAGACCTGAGCTTCACTGGTCACATTAAGGCTGTAACTAGATCAGCGTTTTATCATCTTCATCAAAGACTCAGAGCTCTCATGTCCAGACCAGACCTAGAGAAACTCATTCATGCGTTCATCTCCAGCAGGCTGGACTACTGTAGTGGTCTTCTGGCTGCTCTTCCCATAAAAGCTGTGAAGCAACTGCAGCTTATTCAGAATGCTGCTGCTAGAGTCTTAACAAGAACCAAGAGAACCGAGCACATCACTCCTGTTCTTAAATCTCTACACTGGTTACCAGTAAACTACAGAATCAGTTCCAAAGTGCTTCTACTAGTTTATAAATCACTCAATGGCATGGGGCCAAAATACGTGTCAGATCTCCTTCCTGTATATCCACCCAGCAGGGCTCTGAGATCCTTAGGAAGCAGTCAGCTGGTAGAACCCCGGTCAGAACCAACAGGGTGAAGCTGCTTTTAGCTACTATGCTGCACACATATGGAATCAGCTTCCTCATGACCTCAAATCTGCCCCAACTCTAGTAGCTTTTAAATCAACATTGAAAACTTTGATGCATTCATATGAATGAATGTTTCTTATGCTGCACCTTCTGCACTGTAACTGCTCACCCTTTAAGTTTGCATTTGATCTGATCTGAACTTTAAAGGACCCTCTCCCTTTAAACACCACAATTATATTACAGTTAATCAACTATTATAAAGAGTCATGGTGAACTTAATCACAACATTTTCATCTTTATTTGTCAGAAAAAAAACTCTTTGTCAATTATAAAATGTTTGAATTGGGTTGATTTTGTATTTAGATTCAGCTTTTGTTATTATTGATAAATTAGACAAAATAGGCAGTAAATAAGAAACACATCTGATGTATTGTTGACAACAATGAACTAAAGGTCAGACCGTGTAGCAGAGAGCTGTAAGTGTGGCTTTCAGTCTGGTCGGCTCCATGGTTTGTGTTGGAGCTCTGACTGCTGCTCTCTGTCTGGATCAACCTAAAATATAATAAAATACCATGAAATATGTTTAAATAACATTCAGATGACAAACACACATGTTGGAGATGAAATAAATCAGAATGTGTTTTACCAACCTGCAGCACAAATCTGTAAAAAAGACATTTAGAGTTAATTTAATTTATTCTTTAATCTTATAATTATTCTTATTCTACATCCTGCAGCAGTTTGTTCCATAACATCAGAAAGTTTCTGTGTGTTTGATTAATGAAAGAGTTTTAGATAAACAATCTGATCCAGGATCAGGAGCAGAAGGTCTCACCTCTAGTCCATCTGTGGCGCCACAACAAGAGCAGGAGGATAATGACAAAGAGTCCAATAACTGGTCGAACGATCAACTGAACAGATGAACTGAACTCAGGTTCTGTGAATAAAAAATAATATAATTAATACTATTTATAATAATTATTAATATTTATTAATAAAAGTAAGTATTTAGAAGCAGGATTTAGGACAACATTCACTCGTTCCAGATCATCATGTTACCACCAGGAGCAGATCGGGGTTCTACTTGGGCTCAAGCACCTGGTTTCTGAAAAGCCCCGAAATCTGAATTTTATTTTTCAGGGAGGAAAAAAATTACTTCGAAGTGAAGTGCAGTACCTAAGTTCACTAGAGGAACTTGTTGTTGTGCCTACAGCCTGTTCTGCTGTTGTATGATGACAAAAGTTTTCTACTTCTAATTATTTCTCTAGATGATAATTAAGGCATTTTTTTATATATATATTTTGAGTTTCTAGTTATTTGAGTGACTGTTGTGAATTTGCCTTTTCTTTAATGGAAGGGTACACATAAATGTAAAAATCTCTGTATGAACATGGCTCAGATCCATCTTAATGTAATGTTGGCAGAGAGGATCTGTTTTCACATGAATGCTTTCAGGTGGTCAGAATCTGAAAGTTGAAATTATTACTTATAATTATAATTATTATAATTAACAAAAATCACAAATATGATGACAAAAAACCCATCACTCATTCTGGCTAAGATCTTCTTCAGATCTAAACCCACCTCTGGTGACCTCAACAACCCCTCCAGCACACAAACACACTCAGTGTTTACTTTGTTCCTCTAAAACAACCAAATAATTTTCTAAATGAAAGCATCAAGTGTTTTAATCCTGCTGACCTTTAACTGACATCCAGCTCTGTGGTGACTCCTCTCCTGAATGTTCACACTTGTAGAAACCTTCGTCTGACTTTGACACAGCAGAGATCTTCAGCTCCCCTCTGCTGTCATGTTGGAGACGTTTGTTGTTGTGATAGAAAAACACATCAGAAAGTAGTTTTGCTTCTCTCCGTCTGCAGCTCAGAGTAACAGGATCTCCCTCAGACACAGGATGGAGCGGACTCTCCAGGATCAAACCATCAGGATCAGCTGGAAAACAGTCAGAGAAGATGAAGTTTTCCATCAGAGACCAGCTGGAGTGGACTTTTAGATGAATCTAGCTCACAAGGAATCATCATCAGAGTAGCTTTAACAGCTGATATTTGATCTAAAGCAACAACAGTTTTACTACAGATGAACGTTTTTCATGAGTCAGACACATTTTAGTAGAAACTAAAACACACTGACTCTACAGAGACACGTCAGACAGCAGCTGCTATGATGTTAAGGTGAGTGGGAAAAATGAAAACATTTAAACTGGTTCAGATCTGACTTGTTTTATGAACCTTTTTAGATTTTGTAGAATTTTCTTTTCTGTAGTTTTATGGAAAATATTTAGATATTTGGGAGTTTATGAGTAAAAGTTTTGTAGAAAGACAAAGAGGTGATTAAGATCTGCAGTAGAGCTGATGGAGGTTTGGTGTTTTGTTTTAATGAACGACAGAAGAATGATTTTATATTTATTCAATAATAAAACTAAATTAGTTTAACATCATCCTAAAAAGCAAATTATAAAAGTTTGGTTCATAAATAAGTAATATGAATTTTAAAGACAGAATCAATTCTTCATGAAGTCATAACTCACCCTGTACAGTGATGTTGACAACGTTGCTGAACTCTCCTGATCCAGACTCACACCAGATCACTTCACTATCAAACCTGATGTCTTTAACACATGATGATCCAGTCATTTCTCTCCAGTCACAAACATCAAACACGTCTCCTGATCCAGTAGACATCATCACTCTCCACTCAGTAGAGTTTCCTTCACAGCTCAGTGTGATGGAGTCAAATATGAAGTGTTGAACTCTGTCAGGACTCACTGAGAGAGACGCTGCTGCAGGAGAATCTGGAAAATAAAATGTTAATTTCAGCAATGATTTATACATTGGAAACTTCCAAATGTTATTATTTCTATACAGATTAAATTCGAAACATAAAACAAAAATTTCATCCTTCAGAAATAAAAGGTATTAAATTATTTCACTGTAGTTTTTCTTCTTCCATCCAAGTTGTCTCAGTTTTAAATGTGACTTTATTTCTATGACAGCGTGTTAGAGACACTTTTCCACTAAAGTTAGCAACAAATGCTAAACATTAGCAACNTCTCTCCATCACAAACATGAAAAATGGCACTCTCAAAGAGCCTTAAATGGAAAGTTGATGCCGAAAACCGCATCTTTAATGAAGAATGGACAGAAAAGTATTTAATTTATCCTGCCAAGCTTTGGAAACGCTGTACCTGTGTGCCTCATTTGCAGCAAGACTGTCGCTGTCACTAAAGAATATAATCTGAGTCGTCACCACAACACCAAGCATGCAAACTTCAAGGAGTCATATCCTGAACAGTCAGAGGCCCGTCGAAAGAACATTTCAGCTTTGAAATCCCAAAACTTCCATTGCAGCGGGATTATTAACCGAACTTCAACTGAACAAGAGCGGGCAACAAGTGCCTCGCTGCAGGCCGCCTTTAAAGAACATTTAATGTTCTTTAAATGTCACTTAATACAAAACTTTAGTTGTGTTGTGATTATTTTTCCAAGCAACGCAACACATAAATATATGAAGATATGATAGATAAAAAACAAGCTAAATGTGATAAAAACATAATTTTAAGTAGTTTGAACTGAAGTAAAAACAGTAAAAACAGAAAAAACATTACTTCCTGCTTTCCTGATTCATTGAATCATTTTTATTGTTTTTTTGCTCATGAAAGTTAAGTTTTGCTTCACTAGTGAATAACTGCAGGTAAAAAGATTATTTGCTGCATTTTTTGTTGACAATATTAAAATAAGGTTGGAGGTTTGTCATATTTCTCTGCCTCTGGATCAGCTGATCTCTCTCTCTCTCTCTCTCTCTCTCACTCTCTCTGAACGAGCGGCTTCACAATCGTGTTATTACTAAATGGGACAATCAGCTGATATAGTTGAGCTTTTACCGCAGATAGGACCTTACTGTCACTCCGAATATTTTACTGAGAATGTTTTTCTGACACCAGGTCTGTAACTGACGTCATCTCGTCTTCTTTAGAAGTGCGTCTTCATCACCGCTCCAGCTGAGATCAAAGCTGACAGAACAGCGGATCCATGCTGCAAACCCCAGC
>SSNS01000377.1:566553-578516 GCA_006937985.1 Aphyosemion australe
TCCAAGTTGTCTCAGTTTTAAATGTGACTTTATTTCTATGACAGCGTGTTAGAGACACTTTTCCACTAAAGTTAGCAACAAATACTAAACATTAGCAACAACTTATGGAATCAAAGTGAAACCATAACTTCTACTCACAGAGAGAACAGACAGAAACAAACTGACCTGCAGACCAAACTAACTTTGGTTTACTGTAATCAGAGTAAATCTCTGGTTCTCCTCTTGCTGCTCTGCACACATATCCTGCTGTTTGTTTCTGTCCATGAATGATGAAAGAGTTCTCTAGAGTCCCCTTGGTGCTACCAGGCAGCAGATTAAACTTGTAGGGCCATCTTGATGGATCAGGAACAGCTTCATACCAGAAGAACCTCCATCCTGCAGACGGAGCTTCAACCTCACAGCTCAGAGTCACTGAGGCTCCAGGACTCAGCCATGATGGAGACACAGAGAGGACAGACTGAGGTTTATCTGTAGGAGAGAGATGATCTCAGAATCAAACATCAGGTCTCATCAACTTTTAATAACTGATTCATTTTTATCCTCAGATGTTTTCATCACTGATCTGAACAAGAAGAGGAAATTATTGATTAAATAAAAAACATTATTTTACCATCTAAAACTTAGTTAACTTAACCTACATCTCTTATCTGTCAGACACATTTTGATTCATTCTAAAACCTCTAACTGATCTTTTTCACACAAGGTACTCAGAAGGTTCCGGAAAACGGCCGTTCTGATAAAGGAAATGGCGCTATAGTCCCTCCAGCATGTCCTGGGTCTTCTTTTGGGTCCCTTCCCAGTTGGACGTGCCTGGAAAACCTCACCAGGGAGGCATCCAGGAGGCATCCTAACCAGATGCCCGAGCCACCTCAACTGGCTCCTCTCGATGTGGAGGAGCAGCGGGTCTACTCCGAGCCCCTCCTGGATGACCGAGCTTCTCACCCTATCTCTAAGGGAGAGCCCAGACACCCTGTGGAGAAAACTAATTTCAGTTGCTTGTATCTGCGATCTCGTTCTTTTGGTCACTACCCAAAGCTCTTGACCATAGGTGAGGGTAGAAACATAGATTGACCGGTAAATCGAGAGCTTCGCCTTTCGGCTCAGCTCTCTCTTCACCACGACAGACCGGTACAACGCCCCCATCACTGCAGACGCAGCACCAATCCGCCTGTCGATTTCACGCTCCACCCTTCCCTCACTTGTGAACAAGGCATTCTACCCTTTTCCGGCTCAAGACCATGGTCTCGGATTTAGAGGAGCTGATTCTCATCCCAGCTGCTTCACACTCGGCTGCAAACTGCTCCAGCGAAAGCCGGAGATCACGTTCTGACAAAGCCAACAGGACCACATCATCTGCAAAAAGCAGAGACCTGATCCTTAGGCCACCAAAAAGGATCCCATCACCACCTTCACTGCACCTAGAAATCCTGTCCATAAAAGTTATGAACAGAATCGGTAACAAAGGGCAGCCTTGGCGGAGTCCAACTCTCACCGGAAACGAGCCCAACTTACTGCCAGCAATGCGGACCAAGCTCTGACACTGGTCGTACAGGGACCTAACAGCCCGTATCAAGGGGCCTGGTACCCCATACTCCCAGAGTACCCCCCACAGGGTCCCCCAAGGGATGCGGTCGAACGCCTTCTCCAAATCCACAAAACACATGTAGATTGGTTGGGCGAACTCCCACGCACCCTCCAGGACCCCCCCAAGGGTATAGAGCTGGTCCAGTGTTCCACGGCCAGGATGAAAACCACATTGCTCCTCCTGGATCCGAGGTTCGACTATCCGACGGACCCTCCTCTCCAGAACCCCTGAATAGACCTGACCAGGGAGGCTCAGGAGTGTGATCCCCCTGTAGTTGGAACACACCCTGCGGTCCCCCTTTTTAAATAGGGGGACCACCACCCCGGTCTGCCAGTCCAGTGGAACTGCCCCCGATGTCCACGCGATATTGCAGAGCCGCGTCAACCAACACAGCCCCACAGCATCCAGAGCCTTAAGGAAATCTCATCCACCCCCGGAGCCTTGCCACCGAGGAGTTTTTTGACGACCTCAGTGACCTCAGCTCCAGAGATTGGAGAGCCCAACCCAGAGTCCCCAGACTCTGCTTCCACCCTGGAAGACGTACCAGTAGGATTGAGGAGGTCTTCGAAGTACTCGGCCCACCGATTCACAACGTCCCGAGTCGAGGTCAGCAGCACACCCTCCCCACTGTAAACAGTGTTGGTAGTGCACTGCTTTCCCCTTCTGAGGCGCCGGATGGTGGACCAGAATCTCCTCGAAGCCGTACAGAAGTCTTGCTTCATGGTCTCACCGAACTCCTCCCAATAAATAATATGTATAGTTAATAATGTGAAAGGTTGAATCATTAATGTCATAACTCACCCTGTACAGTGATGTTGACAGCGTTGCTGAACTCTCCTGATTTAGACTCACACCAGAACACTCCACTATCAGTCCAGTAGATGTCTATAACACATGATGATCCAGTCATCCTTCTCCAGTCACAAACATGAAACACGTCTCCTGATCCAGGAAACATCATCACTCTCCACTCAGTAGAGTTTCCTTCACAGCTCAGTGTGATGGAGTCAGATTTGAAGTGTTGAACTCTGTCAGGACTCACTGAGAGAGACGCTGCTGCAGAAGAATCTGGAAAATAAAATGTTAATAATTTTATCAACAAAGACAATAAAGATATTCCTGTAATAAATGTCAGAATAAACATTTCTATGATTTATTCATTGAAAAGTAACAGACGTTATAATTTCTAATCAGATAAAATTCTAAACTAAAATTTCATCCTTCAGAAATAAAAGGAAATTAAAGCTGCAAGCAGCGTCGTTCGGCCCTCGCAGCTCACGCGCGCTCCGGCCCATCGTAGCAGCCCGGGGGGACCTGAGCACCACCACGCCACAGAAACGTCAACCCCAGCAACCCCGGAAACTGCAAGCCGTCATTTCATCCGCACCTCACCCCAACTCAGCATGTCCTCTGAGCCTGGCAAAACATTATGCATCTCACCACTAGGGGATGTTTGGCGTGAATCAGATGTTGCGTGTGTTTTCTAGAAGTAAACAGCTTCAAGGGGCGGAGCTAAAGGGATTATTCCTTTAACTTTTTGTTCTTTTTAAAACACAGATAGGAGATCTTATTTACCTTTTTATGCTGACGTTTTGGCCATCACTGTGGCCTTCTTCAGAGCTAAGCTGCTGAAAGCAGCTTCACTTCTGCTTCCGTTTATATGCGATATCGTTGTCCCCTGCTGCCCGCTTTTCCGTTGCCTTTCAGGGCTTCCGTAGGTTTAAATATTCCTACTTAAAGTGGAATTTTTAAAATGCATTGTTTACTGGGGCACTCTACATATTCATGATAATGAAATTAAATGAAGATATAATAGTATTGAATGTTTATTAATTATTATTTAAAAATAAAAGTGATGGGAAAAAAGCTGATCATGACCAGTTTTTAACTCTGTCAGAATGACAAAGAAAAACATGTCTAGGGCAACCTCTGATATATTTTATATTATATTATTATATACTATGATATTATATATATTAATTTAAATTTATATTAAATTACATTTTGTTCTGTTTCAATTTATTGTATGATGGCCTGAAAGGACACCCCTCCAAAATGAAATAAATTTACATATCATTTTTTAAGGGAGCCATTTGATTGGGTGGGCCCAGGTAAAAAGTGGGTGGGCCCAGGCCCACCCATAGCCACGCCCCTGCGATAGGGCAAACGGCGAAGGGGGCGTGACCGTAAATACAACGTGTGCGAAAACCTCAAAATGGAGTCTGGAACCAAAATGGCCGACTTTGTGTGCAATATAGAGCATGGCTTCAAGAGACTTTTTTGTAGGTCCTGAGACACTACATCAGCGTGCATCGTTTCGTATTTCTCACGCAAAGCATGGCTTGGGGCTGACAGTTTTAATGGTCCTAGGGGGCGCTATTTCAAACATTAGGCCACGCCCACCAGATTTTCACGTCAACTTCTATTGGGGGCAGACCAGGATCGCTCAAAAAAATTTTGTGCCAATATCTTTTGAAATGACAAAATGGGAGGCAAACGTATGGCCACGGCGTTACGCCTGCATTCGCCGCGCCGTCACAGCCACGCCCTCTTTCGAAATGTCTTATAAAATGACGCCATGCAACCCCAACTTGTCTTGAGTTACCAGCTACAATTTTGTGGTGATTAAATAAAAGGGTGATTTTTTGGGAATTTTCCCAGAAAAACTTGACCTTTTCGGTCCTGAGTGGGCGGGGCTTGTGTGAAGTCATCACTTGACCATTCATTTTTCTTGGGGGGCGGATGAGGAGTAACCAAAAAAATTTTGTGACTCTAGCCATTTTGGTTATGAAGTTATAGCCATTTAAATTTTTTTGGCGAGTAGTCAAACTTCGAGGCCTGGCCCCGCCCCTTCAACATATACGAAAAGTCAGTTTTTTCTCATTTTGATCGCCCATGCCATCTGAGCAAAACGAGACCATTTTCGAGACAATCGTGTGAACAATGACCGAGTAGGTCAATCAAATGCGGACCCTACAAACGCCCAAAACGGGGTCAAAATCGCTACTTCGATCCAATATGGCCGACTTCCTGTTTGATGTTGACCATGGCTGCAAGAGACTTTTCTGTGCGGACTGGGGAGTAGGACAAGTGTGCAACGTTTCGTAATTTTACGAAGAAAAAGGTCAATGGGGGGATTTTAAAATTTCTAGGGGGCGCTGTTCAGCCATTTATGTGGCGATTTTTTCTGGACCTTTACAAAACGTAAATTTTCACCAGGCCTGACATGTGTGCAAAATATTGTGAGTTTTGGGGTATGATAAGGCCTCCAAAAAGCCAATTGATTCGGCACCGGAATAATAATGATAAACGGAGCAGATACAAGAGGCCTTCGCAGCACTTTCGCTGCTCGTGTAATAGATACATGAAAAGTAACAATTATCTGTAATCTGTTGTACTGTAATCTGTTAGTTCTGTCTGAGGAGTGATTTGCGTTTGATTGATCATGCCTGAAAGGATCGGGAGTCGGAGCTCTCCTCACCTGCTTCAGTCTTGCTAGCGCTGCTGCAAAAGAAGCATGGTGTCTGACTCTTCCTTCATATCTCCCGGTTCCAGGTATGAAATGTGTGATTATCTGTTCTAAATCTTTCTGAAAATGTTTACCATGTTGTTCTGTGTTAACCAAGTGGATGCTAAAGTACTTAGTGAGACATTTATTTCTGTTTTACAACGTTTTTAAGTAATTGCTGGTGGCTAGCTTAAACGTGTTTTCCACAGAGTAACTGCAGCATTCATGAGGTGCGTGAGGGTTGTGTTCGGTTCTGTAAGACATAAATGACATTCAACTGTTGTGTCTGTTTATTTGAAAGGGAGAAAATGTGAATGAGTCTTAAAATAAGAAACTTGAGTTTAGCCAGTGTGGTTACCATTAATTTTCAGAAGAATATTAGCTACAGTTGGTTTAGTAAGTTTTTGTTTTCTTATTGAGTTGTCATTTAACGACCTAATTTAGTTTTGTTTATTCCAGAACATGTGACAGGTGATGACCATTTGTTTCAGGGGAACAAACAATTGTTTATGCTGTAAAATATGTTGCACAAATACTTGTGAAATTTGTAAATAATTCTGAGAAAAATCTAATACAGTCTTGCTAGCGCTGCTGCAAAAGAAGCATGGTGTCTGACTCTTCCTTCATATCTCCCGGTTCCAGTTTCAGCTCTAGTTCCAGTCATTGTTGAGTCCAGTTTGGTACCAGAGTGTAACATTTTGGAGGTCCCACCGAGATGAGTGATGAGAGTCAGCTGTCCAAGATGGATGTCCCTTTCGTCATTCAACTCACTACATCTACAGCCTGGTGCAACTGAAGGACGTGGTGGTTCCACTGCTGCGCAGAGAGACTTGCATTTAATCTGAGGTCATCCAACAGGTACCAGGGGTACTGCATCGTTTCTTCTGCGAAGAGAAGGTTCTTGATCATTTAATTTGACACTGTTATTGACTAAAGCGGACATGGAGTCATCAGGGTTGGAGGACTTAAAACTGGATATTGGTGCAGCCTTGTACACGCTGACCAAAGATTCTTTGATTGAACTTTGTGATTTTCTTTGTATTGCTGATTCAGCACGAGACAAGCTCTCAGAGAAAAGTCGCTCCTCTCTTATTTCACATATCACCAGTCATCTTGAGAGAGACGAGTTAGCTGAGCTGGAAGACCAAGGCATGGCAGAGCTTCTCAGCTTGAATGACAAAATTGGTGAGTTGCAAAAACCTGCTAAAGAGAGTGCATCAGATCGTGCAGCTACAAGTTCAACTCAGGGCTCTGTAGTTAGTGAACAAATGGTTCAACTCACAGAAGAAGAACGACTGAGGAAAGAGGTTCAAACACTACAAGCAGCATTAGCATTGTCACTACACGGGAAACAAAGCCAAACTAACATGGCAAAGAAACTGAGTGATGAAGATGTCCCCCAGAATCGAGTTACTTTGCAGTGGGGGAGAGAATTTAAAATATCAGGTCAAATTGATGAGCCGGGGCAAAAGGACAAACTCACCTTCTCCAGTTTAGCACACCAAATTGAACAAGGCATCAGCAAAGGATTCCCTGAAATTGAAATAGTGGATGCTGTGATCAGGGCAATCGCACCAAGCCTACAGCTGCGCAGTTACCTTAAAGGCAAGAGCAACCTCACATTACCAACAATGAGAAGAATCCTCAGATCCCACTACCAGGAAAAGGGTGCAACAGAACTGTATAAGCAGCTCACCTCAGAGGTCCAAAGTAGCAGAGAAACCCCGCAAAGCTTTCTGTTCCGTGCATTAGATCTGAGGCAAAAAATCCTCTTCGCTTCACAGGAAGCAGAATCCGGTTTAAGATACGATCCTGTCCTTGTACAAAGTATGTTTCTTCATACAGTTCTGACAGGCCTACAAAATGATAGCATCAGAAGTGATCTTCAACCATACCTGCAACAAACAGCGACAAGTGATGAGCTGCTCCTTGAGAAACTCAACGTTGCATGTGCAAACAAAGCAGAGAGACAAAATAAAAAGAAACTCCTTACCCAACAGCGACCCATCCTTACCCATACAGTTCAGTCCAATGACCTAGCTGCAGATAAGAAAGGGAAGACTGCTAGTCTGGATCACAGTAACAAAACACAGTCTGATGTATTAAATGAATTAAAAGAAATGCGCTCTGAAATGGCGTCATTAAAAATCCTAGGTGCTGAAGTAGCCCAACTTAAAGAGTCAATCAAATCACCCAACATTGCACAGGCACAGTACCTGGCCCCACCTGTAACACAGGATTACATGCCCCCTCCCCTGTTCCAGTACCCACCACAAAGCTGTTGGCCTCCTCCAGGTCCAGGACTGAGAGGAGAAACTGCCCAATATCAACAAAGGGTTCCACCACAGCATCAGAATTACATCCGAAATCCTGCACGGCTGAGAAAATGTGTCGGTATCCAGCAGAGTGGAAGTGAGTACTGCTCTCATTGCTACAGATGTGGAAGTGATGAACACTTTCTCGCGGGGTGCAGAGCAAGAGGGACTAGATATGAACAAAACAGTTCTTTAAACGAGAGAGGGTTGCCCCCACGGGACAGGGAGTAACCAGAGCCCTTAGAATGTCCCAGGAAAACTGCTCCTACTGCGGTGTCACTGAAAAAGAGCAAAGATTTAGACAATGTGCATCCTGTAAAATAGGCATCTATTGTTCTAAAACTTGTCAGGTTCAACATTGGGCTAAACACAAAGAACACTGTCATCGCTCACACTCACAGTCCAATCATCACACTCACCCAAAGGTCGGTCTCTCCCCAAGAAATACAGAAAACAGTCAATCTAATCCTGTTGCTTTGATAGGGAAGCGATGCATGATTGAATGCTACATACATGGTCAAAGAACTTGTGCATTATGGGACACAGGATCCCAAGTTAGCATCATTGATGAAATGTGGAAAAAAAGACATTTGCCCCATGAAAGACTAAGAGATATTTCAGAGTTGCTTGATGCACCCGATTATTTGAAAATCACAGCTGCTAATGGTCAAAGCATGCCCTTTACAGGTTTTGTTGAGGTCACTTTTGGATTGGCTGCCGTTGGAGCTAACCCTACAGAACTTGTTGTCCCTATGCTGGTGATGGAAGGCAGCAGCCTCTCACAGCCAATTTTAGGCTTTAATGTCATTGAGCAAGTTGTGAAAAACAGCACAACAGGACCATCAGATGCAATAGGAAGACAGCAGTTGCATAACATATTAAAGACAGCTTTTCTAGGTCTTGAGGAAGCTAGTGTGGCAGCCCTGATTGATTTAGTGTCTGCTGAACAGTCATATGATTATGTTGTGAGGACATCGAAAGAAAAAGTGATTGTGCCAAAGCACACTTCTGTTCAGGTTGACTGTAAGGTGCAAACCCTGTCACTTACAGAAGAGACAATATTTCTTTTTGAGCCTGATGTAAACCCTCAGTGGGCTGTAGGCCTTGAGTTTTGTGAGACGGTAGTAAAGCTAAAGAGTGGTGCTTCACCTTACATCATTCTTGATGTGCAGAATCCCACTGATCACGATATTGAGTTGTTGGGGAGAACTGTTGTGGGGACTCTACAGAAAGTTCAGGCAGTGTATCCAGCTACTATTGTAGAAAAACCCACTAGCAGCCCACAAGTATCAGTGAGTCAAGTGAATACTGATAATGAGCAAGTCCCTGACACCACATGGGATCCACCAATCAATCTAAGCCATTTAAATGAGTCTGAGAGAAGGGCAGTACAGGATATGCTTCGTGAAGAATGCCAGTCCTTTTCTAAATCAGATGATGACATTGGGTGCATTGAGACGCTGAGGTTGAACATATCATTAAAAGATATGGACCCTGTAGCTCGCACTTACCTGTCTGTGCCAAAGCCACTTTACAAGGAGATGAAGGAATATCTGCACAATCTGATTGCACAAGGCTGGGTGAACAAGTCCAACTCACCTTATTCTTCACCAGTCGTTTGCGTAAGGAAAAAAGATGGCAGCCTCCGCCTCTGTATAGATTACAGAGAGCTGAACAAAAAGACTCATCCTGATAGACAACCGATTCCCAGAGTGCAGGATATTCTTGACAGTCTGGGTGGCCACTCATGGTTTTCGCTGCTCGACCAGGGTAAGGCCTACCACCAGGGATTTATGAATGAGAGCAGTAGACATCTGACTGCATTCGTAACCCCATGGGGCCTGTACGAATGGATAAGAATTCCATTTGGTCTCATGAATGCTCCTGCAGCATTTCAACGCTGTATGGAGGAATGTTTGGAGGAAGTTAGAGATGAAATCTGTGTCCCATATCTTGATGACACACTTGTGTATAGTCAGTCTTTTGAGGAACATCTAAACCATGTAAGAAAAGTGCTTCAGCTTTTGAGAAAGAGTGGGATCAAATTAAAACCCAGTAAATGTGAACTATTCAAACAAGAGGTCCACTACCTGGGGAGGATAGTCTCAGCTGAAGGGAGTAAGATTGATCCTGCTGACACTATTGCAGTGACAGCCTTGAAAAATAAGAGACCAAGTACTGTAGGTGAACTTCGAGCTATGATGGGCTTGTTAAGCTATTATAGACAGTACATAAAAGATTTCTCTCGTATCGCAGGGCCATTGTACGACTTATTGAAAGGGACGACAGAAGACAACAGTAGGCCACAAAATAGGTTAAAGGTTAAACAAGCGGCAAAAAAGAGCAGAGGTGTACCTTCACACAATCCAATTGTGTGGACTGAAGAACACCAACATATAATAGAGAGGTTGATTGATTGCCTGGTTGAACCACCAGTTCTTGGGTTCCCAGATTTCTCAAAGCCATTTATTCTCCACACAGATGCCTCTAGCCAGGGTCTCGGGGCAGTTCTCTATCAAAGGCAAGATGACAAACTCCGTGTAATAGCCTACGGTTCTCGCACATTGACTGCCTCTGAACGCAACTACCACCTTCATTCAGGGAAATTAGAGTTTCTAGCCCTCAAGTGGGCAGTTACTGAAAAATTTAGGGATTATCTCTATTATGCCCCTACTTTCACAGTTTTTACTGACAATAACCCCCTTACATATGTCCTCTCAAGCGCCAAGCTTACTGCAACTGGTTCTAGGTGGGTGGCAGAGCTTGCAGACTTTCATTTTACTATCAGATATCGCCCAGGTCGAGAGAATGTGGATGCTGATAGTCTGTCCAGAATGCCTGTAGGCATAGATGAATACATGGAAGAGTGTTCTGCAGAACTCTCCTCTGATTGTGTGGCTGTGATAACCCAAGCTGTTGAGACCCAAGATCCAACTCCACCATGGGTCTGTCCTATAGTTGCCCCTGTCCAGTGTGAGGACACATACAAACCTTTGTCATCTGTTGAGATGCGACAAGCCCAGAATGAGGACAATAACATTAGTCCAGTGATACAGTTTAAACTGAGAGGCAATAAGCCTGCAGGACATGAACTTAGATCCCTTAGTCTGCAAAGTAAGTGTTTACTGCGTGAATGGGAAAGACTTAGCTTTGATGAAGATGGTATCCTCTGCAGAAAAACTACAAACAAAACACAGCTTGTGCTACCTGAACAGTACAAGGCCATTGTACTGCAAGAACTACACAATGAGATGGGCCATCAAGGCATAGATAGAACAACCTCACTTATCAGAGATCGATTCTACTGGCCTTATATGCAAAAAGATATAGAACATTATGTAGCCAACACTTGTACCTTTGTCTTATCTTGCCTCGCTACAGTGCAGACGCTTCTCTCTTCGCTCCTGCTTAGCTCCTGCTTATTTTGCATTTTTTACAATTTTCCTTTTTTCCCCGTCTTTCTTCCAAAGTATTTTTCTGCTCAGTGACCGCTGGACTCTTTAAAATTGCTGGGATCTCTTTACTAAACTGACAGAGGAGTTTACTTCAGCCCTTTTTTGCCACGTCTTTGATCTTCAGGGACTTGACTGCGTGGACCCAGCACTATGCCTTCCTTTTCTACAGAAGATTTCCAAAAACTTCTTGAGAAAATCACAGTTATTGAGAATAAAATCTCTCGATTAGAGGTAAACTGGGAGGTAAATGGGTTCTTTGGAAATGACACCACCATTTCATCTTCTCGGAATGCCGGACAGGAACACGGCTACCCACAGCCGGTCAGCAACAGCAATTCCTCTACAGAGAGGCCAGAAGGCTCTCTGCCTCACAATAACAGTCCTTCATGGAATACTCTTGGTGCTAAGCCAAAGAGTAAACCATGTCCCTGGAAAGCGAGAGGAGGAAAACTGGCTTCAGCCTCACACGGAGTTATCACAGATGCTAACGACTGGCCAGCGCTTCTGTCCAGGCCTCATCATGTCAACAGAACACAACAGCAAGGAGCTGGAAAAACGAGGATTAATATGCATCAACCGGGCATACAGCTTCAAAATAGATTCACGCCACTGCTGAACGAAGCGGGATCAGATGAACTGAGAAGCCCCCCCTCCTCCCCACAAAACAGGGTAAGGAATGCAAACATCAGTAAACCTCTACGTCGAAAGAGGCAAAACTCTGAGGCTGATCCTCAGACAGTCATAGTGGGGGATTTCCATGTCAAGAATCTGGCCCTAAATGCCAGAAACACCAAAACTTACTGCTTTCCCAAGGACTCAGTCGCAGACTTGGTACAAAGACTCCCTGAAATCTTTGCTAAACATCCAGCCGCTAACCAGCTCATAATTCATGTTGGTGCAAACGACATCCGCAAAAGACAATCAGAGATGCTGAAGAAGGAGTTTGACGTTCTACTGGAATCTCTAAAATCCCAGGGGAAAAGGGTGTTTATCAGCGGACCACTTCCACCGGTCATGAGAGGAGCTGAGCGATTCAGCAGGATCTTTTCCATCAACTCTTGGCTGATAAAGGCATGTCACACCAAGGGAATCTTTTTTAT
>SSNS01000378.1:20008-78860 GCA_006937985.1 Aphyosemion australe
CAACTACCTAGAGCGGAAGAAATAAAACCAAGCCCCCTCCCCCGTCCTCACCCATGTTGTGATGTCTCCAAAAAGCTGGGTTGCATCACTCTTTAAGAATGTTTCCGGCAATTTCCCTTAAGCAATATGTCCTTAAAAACATTTGTTTTAACTCGACAGGAAGGAACACTTTAGTGCTGGTTTACTAAAATATCTACACGAAGGGATGGGAAGAGTCTACCTGGGAGTGGGAAACCTTTCAAGCAGTAAGTTTTGGGAGTTTCAGGAGTCTACGGAGGCTGAGCAGGGTACCGGCTACGCTTATTCCTGCCCATCAGTGACTACGGTGGCCAATAAGTGCCTTTTGATCACCGGAGTGGAGGTTTTATGGCAAAATTAAATCAACCAAATCTTTAAAGAGTGCCATAGTCCTACGAACACCCCCAGGAGGATGGACTCTACCGGTTCTGATTTACCGGATTCGGTCCGTAGAATCCAGGAGGATTTATTAGTTTCAAACATCAAACCTAAAGTCTGCTTTTATTTTATCGCTTCTGTCTGTCTCCTTACAGAATGAGTTTTTCTTTTCTGTGACGTCGATGTTTGACCATTCGCTCCGAACAAAACGTCCGGTTTCCGGTTCTTTCATCCAGCATTCATCCACGGTGTTTTCTCACAAACATGTTCAGCAAAAACATCTGAAACTTAAAAAACCCTCTAGTTTCTTATGAAATAAATCAGGACCCATAAAAACAACTAGTTTCAGCAACAATAATAATTCTAATTTTTTCTCAAGAGATGATTCCTGTATTTGCTTTATTTTAAATGAAAACAAGGCCAAACAGTTAAAAACCAGGTGTTTTAGCCCAAAATGTGATGAAACCAAACAGAAATCTGATCTAATTGGATGTTTTTTTTATTTTTATTATTTATTTATGGTACAAACTGTGTGATTTATTTAAAAAAGTGTCTAAACTGGAAAAAAATGTTTTCTGTTTGTTCCTGGAAACGCCTGACTGGTTTCGACTCAAAATGATTGATTCGCTCCAATGGCACATAAATATTATAACACTACAGTTTATTATCAGAGTTTAGTTTTGGATTTGTCATGAATTTAGTTCAATCAAACCGTGAAATCACCTCAGATAAATCAGAAATGACTTATTTAAATAAAACGGAGTAAATGAGTTCCTGTTGGGAGCGATAGCGGCTGATGTTCTGAACATGTTCATTATGTTTCTGCTGGCCGGCATCATAATAATACATACATGTATATTTAACACAAACGCGAGTTTTATCTGTGATCCCACAGCATCAATAACGAGGAACGAAGTGCTGCTGTTTTGTGAGTTAGTGCACTTTAAAACTGCTGATTTTATGGTGCATTAATGATTAAAGATGCAGGAAAAACTCAGCAGGTTATTTATTTCATTGAAAATGTAATTAAATTAAAGTCTAATTGGTGAAACAGAGACCTCCTGTGGCCGTTCAGTGGTACTGCAGCCAGGATAATTCTACCTCTGCTGCTGGTCAGTCTCCGATAAGAGCAGCTAAAACTTTATTTAAACTTCAGTTTTGGGCAATAATTTATTGTTTTGGAGGATTTTTATCTTTTCCTGCTGCTGCCTTCTGCAACTTTAGCAAATCATGGACACTTCCTTCATCTTTATTGTTCTTTACATAATGCCGGATTTAAGAAAACATATTTATTATTAAGAGTTTTATATATTTGTAAGATTTGACAATCAGCAAGTTCACCCCTAAAGACATTTTAATTAAAAAAAAATCATATTTTAAACAGAATTTTGTGTAAATTTAGCGGTAAAATAAAACCCTAAAATGAAAGATCAGATTTGAATAAAGTGAGGATGCTGATGAGTCTCCTCTTCCTCTCAGACGAAGGCATTATGTAAATGTGTTGAATCACTGTAAGCATTTATTACGCCTTGTTTTAATCAGCTGATTCAAGCCAAACATCTATTCATGCTTCTCATTTCAATCCTCCACCTCTGCTTTTACTTGTCTTTGTCCCACTTTGACGTGTCTCCGTGGGTTTCGTCTCACTTTGACACGTCCCCATGAGAAAAAGTGCAATAGACGTGCAGCAGCATCCCGACAGGAGGAGGCGTGTCTGCTGGGATCAAACTGCCAATCCTGAGTTATTATGCTGAGTTCACCTGAGCGAGGCGACGTGATTGGCCCTGACACACCTGAGGAATCGGACCCACGCTTCTCGCCTCGCCTCGGCAGCAGCTGTGGACTCTGATTTGTAAAGTGAACAGCAGAAACCCACTGACCCACTCTGAAGTCTCGTCTCATCCGTCTGGGACCTCCTCCACAGGCGGCCCCGTCTCCAGGGGGCCTCGGGGGCCGCGCTCCGAGCTGTCACATTCGTGCCTGAATGGGATTTTCAGATTATTTTTTTTTGTCTTGTTTTATTCTGTTTTCCCCTTCGGGAGCGTGTCCCTGCTCTCACCCTACTGGAGCGGCTCTGTGACATTTACCCACCGCTGTCAGACGCCGCCACGAAGGTGACATTTACCGGCGACGACGGGCGTCGTGACGTCAGCAGGAGAGTCTCACCGGTAAACAAGAGACCTGAGACACAAATCCACCTTAAGGCCAATGCAGTGTAATCCATCAACTTCCAGGATCTTCTCCAAACAGAAAATTCCTTATTTGAGTGTTGGCCGAGGCTCCGGGGGTCTAAAGGTTAGGAGCTCAAACACAAACGTCTGATCTGCTGCCGAGTCAAATGAAAAGTTGGAAAGCATCCTCTGAAGGTGGAAGGGTTTAAGTAGAGTTAACCAAAATTACACGACTAAAGGGGTTAAATGGAAGAATCGTTTAGGAAAATGTAACTTTCCTTTTTTGAAAAACTGAAGAAAAAGCAAAAGTTATAAGTTTTCCTTCCTGAAGATGGAAAAATCTTAAAATAATTCATGTTTTTGTTTCTGACGTCAATCAAACACATTTCTGATGTTTCACAGCTCATTTTTATCCTCTAAATCTCACATTTGTCTAAAAAAATCTAAAATGACTCAAAATCTCCGTTAAAATGGGACAAAAACACGCTCTCACATCATTTATAGTTCAAAACTCAGTCATAATCTCATAATTATTAGTTCAAAGGTCTTTAAAAAGTGTGAATTAGGATTTAAGTCATAATTCTTTAAAGTCATAATTCTAACTTTTGAAGTCAGACTCATAATTAGGATATTTATATCACTAATGACTTATTTCATAATCAGGAGTTTTTAATTTTACAATTTTGACTAATTAGCTCTTATTTCTAAAGACATGATGGATTATGACTTTTAAAGTCATAATTCAGAGATTAAACCCAGATTTATGACTCATCTTGGGAATCTTTTGTATCTAAATAATAATGAATTTAAAGATCAGACCGATTTTGCTTTCCATACAAACGTAAACCTTCCTTTATCTTTACGAGTTTTTATTTTATTTGAACTCCGGGTTGTTTTGCTTTGTTTGGACTCAACCCATCAGCTGTTTTCCTGTAGAATAGCTGATTGGTGGGTTTGGACCGGGTTGGAATCTGGGATTGGAGTCCAGCTTCTCGTTTAGCTCGTAGCCGCTCGTTAAAGTTGAAGAGGACATGCTGGTTACCATGGCAGCGCCGTCTCAGTGGTGATGGGAAGCTGTCAGGTTTCTGTTAGGATGTGAGTTTCTTCTGGTGTTATTCCCATCAGAAGCAAGAAGGAAATCTGGTTTTCCTCCTTCCAGATGTGTGTTTTTGCAGGACGAGGTGGTGTGTGTGTGTGTGTGTGCTCAGAAGATGTTCAGAAGAAGTTGGAGGTCCATGATGATGAGGGCGGGATGCTGGGATTCAAGGGAATCCTTGGAAAAGATGCAGCACCCAGAGAATAGATGGAAAACGTATTAGTCGGGAAGGAGGAAGTTGTTATTCAAAATTCTCTGGATTAACTTCCAAAGGAAGAGTTGAGTGAATGTTGTGGAGGGTTTCATGTAAGGAGAGGAGGAGTCAGGAGTTAGTGATTTTGGTAGGAGGAGGTTCAATGGGGAGTTTGAGGAGGTGTCCAAGGAGCGACGATCTGGAAGGTTTTTATTTGAGAGAAGAAAGGAAAGGGGTGGAGCTTCTAAAGGGAAATGTAAGGGATTTTAATATTTCTGTGACTTCCTGTCAGGCAAAGAGGAGGATGAGGAGGTGTTGATGAGGAGGAAAAAGAAGATTTTGTGTTTCTCTGTTTCTAATTAGCATTAACAATGTTTAATTCAACTTTAGGCAGACAGACAACATTCCGACAGCTTCCCAATCCAACAGCATGGAAGGGAGAATCCAAGTAATCCTACAGGATTTAATTTGTGATTCAGAGAAGGATCCGTGGTGCCAAAACCCCTGAGAAAGGCCGTGGAGCTCCCCATGTGTGAACTGTGCCCCCACCAGCATGTCCGCCACACTAAAACTCCTTCAGGCCTTCCGTCGGACCAAACCAGGTGCTATTCCTCCATCTCCGTTTTTATGGTCACGGTTGTTATCGTGTTCAAACCTCGCTGATCCCTGTGCCGTCAGCAGAAATTTTCTCTTCTTCAGTGGTGAATCATGGAATTCAGCAGGAATGTTGTAAATGAATCTGCTGAGAACTCCTTCCTGATCCGAGGTGTTGCACGTGTGTGTTCATTTAAAACGGGACCTTTTCCCTTCTGGATCTGTTTGTTTTTGTAACTTGTACATGTTTACATGGAATCTGCCCAAAACACAAACAATATTAAATGTATTATCTTTGCTGTTTGAGTCTGACTCCTTCTCATTGGTCTGCCTGCTTCCTGCAGGACCGGAACCATCCGGATCTTAGTTTTCAGCCCAGGTCAGGGGAAGAGGAGCAGAACCACAGTGAGGTGTGAGGAGGTCCAGAGGAGACAGATGAGAGGTTTGAGACGTGACCGACCCTGAAATCATAGAAATAAAACACAATTCTAAATTTCCCTTTGTTCCAGTTTACGACAAAATTCATCTTCAAGGTTCTTATGGTGTTCTGCTGGGAACATTTGGAACAAGAAGATCCTAAATAGAAGAAAGAGCTTGATGTTTCTCAGCTTTAGAAGGAAAACTTCATATCCGGTTCTGGATCTGTTGTCAGAACTCAGCAACAGCTTTCTGGATCAGCTGGAAAACCTCTAGAACATTCAGCTGGACTAGAACCATCTACTGCACCACCATGCAGCCCCCAAAAGCATTTGATGGGAAACCAATATATATATATATATATATATATATATATATATATATATATATATATATATATATATATATATATATATATATATATATATAGGTCCTCAAAAAAATAGCATATTGTGATAAAGTTCATTATTTTCTGTAATGTACTGATAAACATTAGACTTTCATATATTTTAGATTCATTACACAACTGAAGTAGTTCAAGCTGTTTATTGGTTTAATATGGATGATTGTGGCATACAGCTCATGAAAACCCAAAATTCCTATCTCAAAAAATTAGCATATTCCAACCGACCAATAAAAGAAAAGTGTTTGTAATACAAAAAAGTTCAACCTTCAAATATTTATGTTCAGTTATGCACTCAATACTTGGTCGGGAAGCCTTTTGCAGAAATGACTGCTTCAATGCGGCGTGGCATGGAGGCAATCAGCCTGTGGCACTGCTGAGGTGTTATGGAGGCCCAGGATGCTTCGATAGCGGCCTTAAGCTCATCCAGACTGTTGGGTCTTGCGTCTCTCAACTTTCTCTCCACAATATCCCACAGATTCTCTATGGGGTTCAGGTCAGGAGAGTTGGCAGGCGAATTGAGCACAGTAATACCATGGTCAGTAAACCATTTACCAGTGGTTTTGGCACTGTGAGCAGGTGCCAGGTCGTGCTGAAAAATGAAATCTTCATCTCCATAAAGCTTTACAGCAGATGGAAGCATGAAGTGCTCCAAAATCTCCTGATAGCTAGCTGCATTGACCCTGCCCTTGATAAAACACAGTGGACCAACACCAGCAGCTGACATGGCACCCCAGACCGTCACTGACTGTGGGGACTTGACACTGGACTTCAGACATTTTGGCATTTCCCTCTGCCCAGTCTTCCTCCAGACTCTGGCACCTTGATTTCCGAATGACATGCAAAATTTGCCTTCATCCGAAAAAAGTACTTTGGACCACTGAGCAACAGGCCAGTGCTGCTTCACTGTAGCCCAGGTCAGGCGCTTCTGCCACTGTTTCTGGTTCAAAAGTGAATTGACCTGGGGAATGCGGCACCTGTAGCCCATTTCCTGCACACGCCTGTACACGGTGGCTCTGGATGTTTTCACGCCGGACTCTGTCCACTGCTTCCGCAGGTCCCCGAAGTTCTGGAATTGGTCCTTCTCCACAATCTTCCTCAGGGTCCGGTCACCTCTTCTCGTTGTGCAGCGTTTTCTGCCACACTTTTCCCTTCCCACAGACTTCCCACTGAGGTGCCTTGATACAGCACTCTGGGAACAGCCTATTTGTTCAGAAATTTCTTTCTGTGTCTTACCCTCTTGCTTGAGGGTGTCAATGATGGCCTTCTGGACAGCAGTCAGGTCGGCAGTCTTACCCATGATTGCGGTTTTGAGTAATTAACCAGGCTGGAGTTTTTAAAAGCCTCAGGAATCGTTTGCAGGTGTTTAGAGTTAGTTGATTCATATGATTAGGTTAATAGCTCGTTTAGAGAACCATTTCATGATATGCTAATTTTTTTAGATAGGAATTTTGTGTTTTCATGAGCTGTTTGCCAAAATCATCAATATTAAAACAATAAACAGCTTGAACTACTTCAGTTGTGTGTAATGAATCTAAAATATATGAAAGTCTAGTGTTTATCAGTACATTACAAAAAATAATGAACTTTATCACAATATGCTAATTTTTTTAGAAGGACCTGTATTCCAGCTGTAACAGATTGTGCGGGGTTGAATGAGGAGTCTCGGTTAGTGGATATGCTGGAAAAGTCTTTAAACTCCAGACAACGTCTTTTGGCTGCTCTGAAACTCCTCACTGGAGTGGATGAAAATGGCTGAGAGAAGGGTCGTTTGTGTCAACAGTTGCCTGAAAAATAAATAAATAAAAATAGTTAAGTGGCTTGTTAATTCATAAATAGGCTTGATCTAAGTACATAGAATACTTTAAAACCAGAGGTGTCAAAAGAATCATGCAGCATCTTTCCAAAATAATAGATTAGTGTGGCTTTTAGCAGACTTATTTAAAATATACACACCAATTCATAGAGTTGGATATCTGTCTGGCAGGATACAGCCACTGTCTGGCTCTGTTGTGACACTCTGCAATCACAGTAAAACACATAGAAAATTAAATCCGATCACAATAAAAGCAGGACATTATGGTCAACACAAAACAATGCAACTAAGTTTATACAAATCAGTGATGTTGTGGCAGGCCACCACCAACTGCAGGCTTGTGTGACTACCTAATTTATCTGTTGTTGTTTTTTTAGCTCATGTTGAACAGATTAACCCACCTCTGTCACCCTCACTTCCACAGTGTTAGCTAATGTTCATCCACTTTTCAACACCAATTTCATTTTATACGTATTTTGCACACTACATCGCAGTGGAAACAAATCCTGATGCCGGAGGTCCACTATAGAGAATCTAGCACTTTATTGTTAATGTTTTTTTTCTGATCGGTTGTTTGACAGCCAGGCAGCTAACAGCTGATCGATGCTTAAAATAGCTACAAGCGCGATCATCGATCACGGCCTCGCAGAACGCAAAAGCGGTTACAAATAATATAAAAACAGAGTTGACCTAAAAGTAGTCCACTGGACCCCGTTTATACTCAGAATATCAAGCAAGCCTGATTTTAATAAGATCCATAACNGACTATTATTTCTTTGGGGTGTCATGATTCTCAGAAAGATTCCATATGATTTAGCTCACTATCCAATTTGATTTTAAATTTAACCTTAACAGTGGGTACAGTTTTTTTTTCCTTTTTACTTCAGAGGACAGACAGATGTACAGACAAACCCTGTTCTAACCGTAGCCCATGCTGTCAAAAATTAAAACCTGCCTGATATCTATTAATGAAAGATTTTCATTTCTTTAAAGGACATATGGTACACCCCACGACGGAACCACCGGCCAGCCACTGGATTCCTGGAAGAAAGGCTGCGGAACATAAAAAAGAGACTGAGATCAACTAGCAGGTCGCGGAGCACGGCACAGACACCAACTCAAACACCAGATGATGGCGCTTTTGCAAGGGCTCTCATACCAGGTAATTATTTAGCCTAATTATTTTAGTGATTAACATCAATACATGCAAATTAGACGGCTTTCGGCGAAATGTGCCATTTTTACCTTGGGAAATAGCATTCATGTGAGTCATGCAAATAGGTAAAGGTATAGCTGAGGATGTTTCTGAATTTCACGAAAGAACCGCTCTTTCCACTTTATGAAATAAAATGCGCTGTGCAACACTCTACCTGCCCCCAAGGGGGAACGTAGATAACATAGAGAAATACGTAGATATTAATTTATTTAATTTATTATTACTGAGACCCGCTCTCACGGAGACCGACACCGCAGAGACACTTCACTCCAGCAGCACCTCCCACTCTCATGCTTTCTTGTATTTTTTATTCCAAAACTTGAAAGGATGTCCAGACAGACCTCTGAATCTCTCTGTCAGCACTTCTATTCAGTGTTCCTCCTCAGGAACGTCCTGACACGACACTCACCTCCGCTGATCAGTGACGTAGGGCGAATTTAATGCGACATGACCGTTCAGACTACAAGCCCTTTTCAAAAACGTCTGATATGTTTCGGAATCAGTACTACATATGCAAACCTGGGTCAGATTGGAAAAAATCTGATCTGTGCTGTCACAAAAAAATCAGATATAGATCACGTGGCGAAAAAAGCGGATTTGATGCGCTTTTGCCTGCAGTGTGAACCTAGCCTTAGTAGATCACATGCAAATCAGGAAGCAATTTTTTTGCGTAGCACTCAATTTTTTATTTTTCTGACATGCAGACAGGAGGCTGCCATCTTGGAATTGTGAGGGAAGAACGTGCTTTGATTGGCCACTTGAAGATTTCAGCTCAGCCGACAGCTCACATAGTGCACACACGACCAGTTTCTGTCCCTCATGAGGCGAAAAATATCAAACCGGTTTGATTTTCACTTCATCGTCTTGTGAGGCAGAAAACTCAGTGAAAATTAGGCGCACACAGCGAGGAATCTGCTGAGCAAACGGCGGCGAATGACTGCTCAACAGTTTGCTCTTGTGTGCGGCAGGCTTTTAGGGAGAGCCCAGCCACCCTGGGGAGGAAACTCTTTTCAGCCGCCTGTATCTGTGATCTTGTTCTTTTGGTCACCACCCAGAGCTGGGGACCATAGATGAGGGTTGGAACTTAGATCGACCCGTAAATCAAGAGCTTCGCCTTTCACCATAACCATCCAGACAAAATCAAAGAATGCAGTGAATCTTTTCCAAATTGTAATCCTAAGTAGACTTTATCTTAAAATAATATTTTTTCTTGTGAGGACCAGGAAAATGCTCTTCACAATGTCTTTTTTTATTTTTTTTATTCTGCTATACTAGTTGGTAGACAATTGTTCCTTACTCACTCATGCCTTCTCACTTGTTTGTTGTTGTTCTTTCTTTCTTTGTTTTTTAGCCTGGAACAAACATAGTGGAGTACCTCCATGAGGCCAAGGCATCAAGACCATACCCCTATGTCCTGACATTGGGAAATGATGAACAGAATGTGTCTCAGGTCTTTGTCATCGTTGCTGGTCAGTCCTTGGAACATGATGCACTGCTTCAGGCCATCGATGCCTGCTTCAAGGCATTCTTTATTTTAGACATCGAATACCAGAAGAAGTGTGAACATGTGTGGAAATTCCTGCAAAGTGCCATGTATGAAATCCCAGGAGGGGAGTCTATACTAGTCGTTTCTTCAATCAAGAATACTTGCTAGCAAAAAGAGCAAATAGGCATTTGAGAAATGGAAACTAGACCTTTTGAATGAGTGTCCGCTCCGGGACCGGGAGATCGGGGTTTGAATCCCGGTCGGGTCATACCAAAGACTTTTAAAAAATGGGACCCAATGACTCCTCGCTTGACACTCAGCACTAAGGGGTTGGATTGGGGGGTTAAACCACCAAATAGTTCCTGAGTTCCACAGCTGCAGCTCACCGCTCCCCACCATGGAGATGGGTCAAATGCGGAGATGTAATTTCACCAGTGTGTGATGATGACTTGGGACTTTAACTTTTAACAGTTTAGCACTGAATGTTTTAATTACATTAATTCCAGTGTACACTGTTCCATTTCTTAACCTGAATGAAGTGATCCGAACCTTTCGTATTGTTTACAATTGTATGAATAAATTTCAAGGCAGTGCCTTGTAAAGATTTCAGTATTGTTGAAGTGTTTATTGTATTGTATATGCTTTACATGACCAAATCTAGCATGTATGTTGTGACAGTTGAATAGTTATGGATAGCTGCAATTATCTGTCATTGTACTGTAATGTGTTAGAAATAATTGGACATTGTGACCAAGCATTTGGATAGATTACTGAACATTATATGTTGTTGAAACAACTCAGAATTGTATTTAATTTGACCCAGCATTTGGGTAGAGTAAATAACATATTTAGTTAAAACAACCCAAAATTGTAGTTAATTTGACCCAGCATTTGGGTAGAGTAAATAACACATATTTAGTTAAAACAACCCAAAATTGTAGTTAATTTGACCCAGCATTTGGGTAGAGTAAATAACACATATTTAGTTAAAACAACCCAAAATTGTAGTTAATTTGACCCAGCATTTGGGTAGAGTAAGGACATATATATATTAAGGAAAATATTGTTTTAATTTCTATAATAGTTTATAGTATAAGTATTGTGAATATATTATACATATATATTTTTTGTTATATTTGTATTTATAATATAATTACATTTATATTTATAATACTGATATATTTATAATATTCAAACACAACCCTTGTTTTTACATCTATGAGGTCTTACTGACCTCTAATAAAGGAAATAAAAACACCAGACAAACTCTGGGGTCTTAGGAGACTAAAGGTTTAACCTTACTACCTAAATAATGTTTATTGTTCCATTAAAACCTCTAATAAATGAAATAGCAAAGACACATCAATGCTTTTATTTTTGTATATTTAAAAAATTATCACAAAAACTAAAGTCTAAACAATAAACTAAGAAAAATAAATCCAGTAACGTTTGACAAAACTCCAGAGACAAAACTAAAAAAAGCTTTAAGGTGGATTTTTTTTGTTTAAAACCTAAAACTAGAAACTCCTTCAGGACTCCATCAGGGTGTCATACCTGCCTGTTTCCACTGGGGGGCGATCTTTAACAGCCTGTGGGCTGCTGTTCCTCCTGAAGGTCTTCTGATGAAGCTTCAGACCTGATCTCTGAGTCAGCAGACATTTTAATTCTGATTAAATCAACATATAATTATTTTAATGATTATTATTAAAAAGTTCAGCTACTCTTTGATGTTGTGACTGACAGATTATTAATCCTCATCTCCATCATTTATAAGCTGGATCTGTTTTGACTCCTCCTGAAGCAACTTCCCCCTGAGCAGCCAGGCTGGGGTCAGAGGTTGTGACCCTGGATGTAAGGATGCTGGTCTGGCTCATTAAAACCCAAACCACACTCAGTTTGGGTCAAAGTTCAAGTTCATCTTTTAGACTCCTGAAGGCTGATAAAAAAACCAAACACTGTTCAGATTAGAATAAAAACATGCAGAACATTTTTATTTCAGGTGATTTTAGATGTGAAAAGTTCCTCCCTGACTCATAATAACTAAGAAATACTGAACCTTCATTCTCATACCTTTAAACACTCCGTGGAGGTCTTATTTATTATTTTAAATATAGATTTTTATTCAATTGTTCCATATTCAACCTTTAACTAGACCCCAAAAAAAGTCCAAAATTTGAAGCTAAAACTAATCAAGCGCCCCCTATAGGCTGGTTAGGGTTAACAAATGAGACATTTTCTGTGCAGGAATATAGCTTTTAAAGGAAATACTGAACCTTCATTCTCATACCTTTAACGGTTGAATATGGAACAATTTAATAAAAATCAATATTTAAAATAATAAATAAGACCTTCACGGAGCGTTTAAAGGTATGAGAATGAAGGTTCAGTATTTCTTAAAAGTTATATTCCTGCACAGAAAATGTCTCATTTGTTAACCGTAACCCTAACCAGCCTATAGGGGGCGCTTGATTGGTTTAGCTTCAAATTTTGGTCTTTATTAAATAGACCCCAAATAAAGTCTAAAATTTGAAGCTAAAACTAATCAAGCGCCCCCTATAGGCTGGTTAGGGTTAACAAATGCAAACTTTTAGTTCAGGCCTTTCCCAGTCAGCATAACCCCCAGCTTTCACTGCTGTGAAAGCCAGGGAGGGAAATAGGATCCCTCCCCAACCTGGTTGCACTGATCCAGGCCCAGGAGGTAGTGGGATTTGAACCTGCTGGCTCACCACTGGTAACTTCGCAACCATCAACACTTCCACTACACCACCAGAGCCCTTCATACCCACACATGTTCTGATGGAACATTTGAACTTACAATTTTTAGTTATTTTCCTTCAAAAGTTGATGGGTGCCAATGTTTAAAGTCATTGATTGACTTTGTGAAGCATAACTTCCAGTGTTGATCACACAGTCACTAGTGGGATTTGAACTTGCTGCCTTACTACTGGCAATTTCCCAACCATCAACACTTCCACTACTCCATCAGAGACCTTCACACCCACACATGTTGTGGTGAAATATTTGAACTTGTAATTTTGTGCCCAGGGGCCCTTGCAATCATAATCCGGCCCTGACCGCCAGTCTCCTGAAATCTCCTGAAATTTCCTCCATGTTCTGGAGATTGTGCTGGGAGACACATTAAACCTTCTTGCTGCAGCACGTGTGGATGTGCCATCCTGGAGAAGTTGGACAACCTGTGCAACTTCTGTAGGGTTAAGGAATCGCCTCATGCTGCCAGTAGAGAGAATTACTCAAGCCAAAACTAGCACGAGTGGAAAACCAGCCAGAAAAGATCAAGAGGGAGAAACTTGAAATGACCTCCACATGTTAAACCAGTCCTGTTTTGAGGGTTTTGTAATTGTTGCCACTTTAGTGCACCTGTCGTTAAGTCCATGAACACCAATACAGCATATATATATATATATATATATATATATATATATATATATATATATATATATATATATACATACCCCTAATTTATTTCTAAATCCATTTTCTCAATCTGTGGCAGAAATTTTTGTTTTAAAAAAAACCCTAAATGAATTGTGTTTAAATCAAGAGCCAAAGACTTCCTGCTCAAACACGTTTTATTAACCACCATCATCCGAACACACAAACACACACCTGCTGTTTCAATCGAGAAAAAATAGAAGAATACAAAGAAGTTCAGCTGATTTTGTGACGACAGACATGTTGATTCTCCAGATTCTGGTTCAGGTGCTCGTTTGGTCCCAATACTCAGCAAATGAGAGACAAGAAGATCCGAGAAGCTCAAATAAATAAATAACAGCGTCAGAAAACATTCCTGTTCTAATCTGTTCAAAACCAGCATCTGAGAAACGGAGGAAGGCTGCAGGAAGTGGGTCGGCTTCTGAATCCTCCATCAGGAACGGGTCGATGAAGCAGAACCGGGTTTGGTCAAAGAGGAGCAACGTTTACAATCAGTAGCTTCATAAAGTGACACAGGTGGGGTCCCAAACTTATGCAAACACACAACAAAGATCAGTTACAGTAAAAGAGCACCTGAAACTCAGGGATTATTATAATAATATAGTAAAAAAGAGAAACGTCGTGCAGCTCGGAGCAAATTCTGGTCTGATTGTTCTGCAAAAAATATTTAGAGATTTTTTGTTTTTGAATAAAGAAAAAAAACTTAAAAATCATGATTAAATAATTAAAAACAACTTTTCAGTTCAAGAAGCTGAAATTACTTCTCTAAACGCATAAAATCACCATGCAGATGCTGATGGGGGGGGGGGGGGGGGGGGGGGGGGGGTGTTATTTACTATCTACAAAATAAAAGACTTCCTGTTCTGTTAGGAGCTTCGGCTCCTTCATCAACATCAGGGCATCCTTCAGCCATGATGAGGTTCTAGCAGGTCCAAATACAACCTCAGATCAGGATCAACCTCATCAGCTGGTTCTGGATGGAGGAGTTCTGGTCCAATCCTCTTCACCCCCCACCCCCACCCCCACAGCATCTCAACCACATTCTGGTCTGGACTAGGAGTAGACCGATATATCGGTCAGCCGATATTTACCGTTTTTTTACACATCGGCCGATGTCCTTAGTAAAATCGATTTAAAGTCAGGCACATCCTTGGACAGCCCGGTGCTGTTGCAGAATTTAATTTAAATGTATTTTCACTAATAACATCTGCACAATAAATACTCTAAATGAACTTTATTTAGATGTCTGACTTTAACACTGAGCAGTGCACAAAGTTAAGATTTAACAGTTAGTTAAATTTAGAATTCAAAAACAAAAGAAATTTTGTGCATCAACTGATATTAGTGACATTTTAGCATGAAAATAAGGTGGAAACATGTAGATATCGACCATCGGCTGACCATGTCTCCTATATCGGCATCGATATCGGCAATAGAAAAACCAATATCGGTAGACCTCTAGTCTGGACTCTGACTGGACTGCTGCTGTGTTCTGGATCATGGTGTCCGGGACTCCGTGAGTCCTGTGGCTGCAGAACTTCTATATTCAGATCCGTCCTGCTGGGAGGAGGCCCCAGGACTGAATCTGGATCCACCTGAGGTTGTAGTAAACTTGTTTAACACCTCATGAAGACTAAAACCTTAGAAATAATCCTGTGAACTTCCTGTTTTATAATTAAGGGAAAACAAATCAAAGCCCTGAATTTCCCAACGGGAATCCCGTCCCAGACATTTAATAGTTTCATCTTAGAAATGGAATTTCTCTACAAAAATAATTCGATCTGTGCTTTTTCTCCTCTGAGTGAGCGGCTGTGACAGTCTGAGCCACACAGCAGCATTATTTGGTGATCGGGATTCTGGAAAACACAGACTCCTCTGTGTGTTAAGGCAGGAGGCTGATGCCATGGCAACAATCCTTTGACTCTGGGTTGTTATGGGAGAGGTTCCACATCAGCACTCACAGTGTTTTACCAGCAGAATTTGAGAAACTGTAAATTGCCCTGAGGAGTAACCAAATTATTATTAAAATCTTTGAATCCACTTCCGGTTTAGGTCTGCAGGTCTGGAGATTGTTTTCTTCATCCTCGCGGTTAAAAACGGGGCATTTCTGACAGGAAATGCCGATTTCAGTGCAACACACCACACTGCAGAGCAAGCAGCTAGCTAGCACGATGACACAGCTACCAATGTTTGAAATAAAACTACCAGAAAGGTACATCAGATTATACAAGTACAGGAGAAATTACAATCCTACGTACAATACTCCTCCTGCTGGGCGTCTCCCAACACACCTAGCACTGAGAATCACAATAATAACGGCGAGCCGCCGTTTCAGCGCCGCCTTCACACAGCTTACAGCCGACACACGGAGCTGATTACCTGCTGCAGGTGCGCTTTAAAAATCCTCCTAATGGCGTTTCACAGCTCCAGCCGTCGTCCATGACGGCGATTACAGAGACATTCGGAAAGAGTCCCAGAATCACACAACGTGGCTCAAAGAATTGAACCGTTTCAGGATCTGTTCAGGTTTTTCTTCCACGATCCCCGGAGAGGACACGGAAAATTCCATGCCACTTGAAGCTCCGCCTCCTAGAAGAGTTGCCCAGTTGTGGAAAATGTTCCCAAAAGGAGTTCAGAAGATCATCGAGAGATCGACATTACCTGTGTGAATAAGTTCCCTGAACGTGTTTCGGACCTGGGAGAAGATTCCGGTTTTCCTTACGTGCTGCGGTATGTCTTGATGATGTCTTTGATCTGTCTCCTGCAGATGGGACAGCAGGCGTTGGACATCTTCTTGAGTTTCAGGCCACAGGTGTAGCACAGACACATGTGTCCACAGGTGTAGATGACCGTGTCCACCGTGTTCTCGTAGCAGATGGAGCACTCGTCGGACCACGGCTCCCGGCCTGCTGGGAACGTTGGCGATTTGGGAACGCTGACTGGAGAACTGGGAGTCCTTCCTGTTACAAAAATAAAATAAAATACGAAATCAGGACACTACTAGTAAGGTTATGTGGGTCATGTGTTTCTAGACTCTTTAAAATAATTAACCGGATAAATTAGTTTTGAATCCGTGTGAACTGAACTTTTAACTGTTCCCTGTTAGTGTCAGGAATACAATCAGCTAAGGCTCGGTTCACACGGCAGGATATTTATGCCGATTTTTGACCCAAATCCTCTCCTTCATCCATCTTAAAGATGCGCCCATTCCGGCTTACGGCTCTAAAGATAATCTTATCAGATATTCCTGCAGTGTGTGGTGTGTTAAGAGCGCTCTGGTCCGCTCAGGAGGATGCCGGGACCGTTCCGGTCATAGATCCGGACTTTCAGACATGTTGGATTGTCTTGGTCTGATTTTCGAGGACAAACTAACGTGCTGCCTGTTGAATGTGACGTGCAGCCAATTAGAAAGCAAGGTGCCAGAAGCATGTTCATTTACTCCGACGTCACGTTTTAACTCGAGATGTTAGCGATTTTCTGTCTGACCAGGAATGTCGTGTGAAGTTGGTTTGTGAATAGTGTGTAGTTTCTGCCAAGTTGCCGCACATCACACACCGTAGGACCAGAACAGGTACGTCTGTGATTTTTATCACCTGTGTGATCTCTCACACTTTAAAAAACCATTTAAAATCTCAGCCCCGTGATCCGGGCCTAAAGGCAGGCTTTTGGGATCTAGGGTTTATTATCTGAGCTCTATGTTTTGTTTCTCTCCTCATCTTTGCTTTATTCTGATTTCTGAGTAAGGTTTTCCTCCACACAGCTGCAGCTTTGGATCGGACACTGAAGGACCTTCTTCCTGGTCTGACTGAACCTACCTCCTGATGAACTGCAGTAAGCGGCGGAGCACAAGCCTCCATTCAGAACCGGATCAGAGACGCCACTTCCCAGAGCGCTGGGTGTGTGTGGGGAGGAGGATGGAGAGCTGGGGTTGGACGTGGCTCGCGGATCTCCGAGATGGGTGGAGCCTGGTCAGACAAGACGAAGCAGAGTCATTCCCTCAGTTACAGCGTTCCCAAAACCCACAGTGGACCACAAAACCAGGAAGTTTAAGACAACACTCAAGAAGACTTTCTAACCAGCATCTCACTGGACTGGGACTTCTGGTGACCAGCTGGAGACGAATATGCAAACTTTCAGGTCAAATCATAATAAATTGCTACAGATGGCTAGCCTAGAAATCTAGAGCAACCATAGCTTTAGCTCTGCAGGTCGGTCTAGCGCCACTGTAGCCTCAGCTTGTCTACCATTGGACCAAACAGTTTTGTCTCTAGCCAATCACGGCACTTTACTTTGCACCAGCTCTGGGCTTTGCACCAGAGCTACGATGGAGAAAAACAACAAAAATGGTGTCGGCTCAGGATCGGCTTTAGGTTTAGACTTGAGCTTTTCTCTGAGACGTGAGCAGACAGATTGCTTAAGAGATGAATATGTTACGTTGCTTGTTGCTCTGATTGGTCCTAGCGTTGTCCAATTGCGGGCAGAGAGACTTTGAAAGACAACCGAAGATCCCGCCCCACGACTGAGCTCTGTCTATGGGTCATGGCCAGACTACATATTTACATTTGATGGCATGGCAGGCTAACTGATAGCTCCTTTGTGAGTCAGATGACAATCGTGTGATTCTCACATGCCAATTTAATCATGCCGTGTCTCAATTTGTTCCCAGTTTGGGCTCCAACTGCTCCCCGAGTATTCTCACATTTTCCATGAAAACTAAGTAGATAAGCAAATGAGAAGGGATCGAGACAAATTCTGGATAAATGCAATGACTCAGACTAATTTAGGGGGTCGTTTCTCACCAACGTTCCAAACGTGTTGAAAATTCCAGTAACAGGAAATGAGACTCTGGGAGGGAAACGCAGAACCCAGGAAAACGTTTTGGAAACTACTGAGGAACAACTGGAGTTGCTGCAAAGACATTCCTGCTAACCGGACCAGACCAACCTGCTCCCTCAGCTTCTCAGTTTTAGCTTCTCCCCTGAAGGTTTATGATTTAACTTTAATCCCATGATGCAGCATCCGGTTGCTCCTAACACAGATGACCCATTCCCGGTCAGGATGGAGCTCCAGCAGGATTGTTTTTCCAGCTGAGACCTGATGCGTTACTTTAATTTTTGAGTGGTGTTTATTTGTACCAGACACTACCTCAGCGGCTGTAAATGGATGCTAACACGGTTTACGTCTGCTAAAAACCCCAAAGGTGAAGCTAACCCACCACAGGATGAGAGGCTGTTTGATATTTAACATTTAGATTGTTTCATTTATTCAAATTCTGCCTCCAAACCACCAAAATCCTTTTAAACAGCAGAGAAATCTTGAGCAGCATCAAGTCAGTTATTTCAACATGCTGTCATTTCAAACACTTTTACGACCACAGGAAGCGCTGAGAAACAGGATGTTCAACAAATTTAAATGCAAATCAGCTTTCCTGCTAATCAAGCGTGTAATTATCCACAAACACGCTTCTGTTGCTCATGTCCAGAGGACTTTAATTACCTCCCCTGATCTAGAACCGGCGGTGAGGTGCATGCTCGCTGTTTATCCAGGACACCTTCCTTTGTTGTCTTTAACCTGCTGAAGCTGCATTTATGCAGTGATGATTTCCTGGACAACAGACAGGAGAAGAGACAGAAACTAGACTCATCTGATGAGTCAGAACTGAGCAGGAACACGATGATCCGTCACGATGCATCATCCTGCTGCCTGATCGGACCGACTGAACAAGTCTAAAACGGCACCAGGGTCTTTGTTTCTGAAGCTATTTCAGAGTCAGCGGTTAAACCGCGAAATCTCCCTAGTCCCTGCCAAGCATCGGTCCACATGGAGGTGGTTTCCTAAAGGTCTTCCCAACAAGCCCCCATTCCAATACTGGCTCCAAAAAGGTTCCTTGGTATTCCTGTTCTGGGTTGTCCTGGTCCTCCTTCATAGGTCTTTAAAGTGACCAGGAGAAGGTGGAATGTTCCCTCCATGTTGGAAGACTTTGCTTCTGACTCTAACCCTACCTCCAAGACCTGATCCTGCACAGATGCAGGTGGAAGGACGAATGGATCCTTTTCTCCTCTCAGATTTCACTGCAACATTTCCTCCTTTGCTTTAGTTCTTAGGGAATCTGATCTCTGAGGCTAAACCCAGCCAGCCTACGGAGACCCTGAGGTTCACAAACTGCACACCCTGCCTGAGATCCAGGCCACGAAGACCACAAACAGGATCAGAGACTAGATCCAGTCCTGATGGAGTTCAACCTGCACCAGGAACAGCTGAGAATGTGGACTCGGTTCTCGTTTTGGTTCTACAGGGACCAGATACTCCCTCAGCATCGCCCTATAAAAACCACCCTAACAAGGTGCTGCTCTTTCACTTTTTATTAGATTATCAGATCCCAGCTGGTTTCCTTTTGTCCACACACACACACACGAGCACACACACACACACACACACACGCGCGCGCGCACACACACACACGCACGCACGCACGCACACACACACACACACTAATCTCGCCTGCAATGATTACACAAACCAGTTTAATCAAGAAACTTCAATCTAGCATCCGTCCATCCGAGTGTCATCAGAGTAAAGCTACAGAGATCCTCTCCCTTCAAAAACACAGGAGGAATGTGGGGAACGTGATGAGGCAGGTGGGCGGGACTTAAGGGGGCCTAGGGTTTAGAATCTGGAGAACACAGAAATCTGTTTGTAAAATATAAACGAGGAGGAATCATTAACGCCTTCATGAAGAAAAGAGCCTCAAACCCAAAATTCAGCTGAAAGTGAAGAGAAGCTCCCGTCCTGATCACCCTGTGTGTTCAGGTGGTCACATGTTTAAGGCTGCTGCAGCCTACAGGGACCCTAACCCTAAAGGTCAAAGGTCACGCATTTCACTGCAAACCTGTCATCAAAAATATCCCTGGAATTAAGAAAGGAAGAATTTATTTCCCACTCAGTGAGAAGGTTGCAGGTTTAAATCCCAGTAAGCATCTTCTTCCCATCCATGCATGGAATTAGCATGTTCTCCCTCCAGTGCATGTATGATTTTCCTGCCACAGACCAAAGACATGCATGTTAGATTACCCCGTTAGTGATGAAAGAACAAACACAGGCTTAGCAGAAATGAGTCATCCGAGTTTTGAACGATCAAATAATTAATCATTTACAAAAAACAGCAATCGAGGTGTGAAAAAGAACCGGCTGTTCTCACCTTCAAGCTCCCAGCTTGTTTCTAAACTAACAAAATAAAACTTTACTGTGTTTATAAGTCAGCTGGGGGGTGGGGGTCGATCTTTGTGACCAAAACCCTCCTCTGCATGTTTTCCTGTGTAGATGATAATTGTTCAATTATGGTGATCAAATTAATAAAAGTGAGATGTTTAGACATGAATTATTCTGTGTTTCATATTTGCACATGAAAACACGTGAGAGGATGAAGAGAGGATGAAGACTGAAAGAGGATGAGGAGAGGAGCGTGGCAGCACGAGGACGGGCTCGCTGACATGTTAATAGAAGAGAAGTGGGTCAGTGGATGGGTGTCCTGATTCCCCGCCAGCAGGATCCGGGTTTCCTCCACTTCTCGCTGCTTCCATTGATTTGGGCCGCGTCTGTAAACATGTCGGCCTGAACCGCCCACATGCACGGGTTTGGGCTGAACAGGTCAGCTGCTCATTCAGCCTGTCCATCTCTAAAACACTTTTATTTTTTGTCAAATATCATTCCTGTCAGAGCAGAGCTACAGCGCTCAAGACCAGATTATAATCCAACTACCCAGATTATAAACCACAGCCAGTCCTAGTCAACATGGCTCTAGTTAAAATGCAGGAAATCAGGTTTCTCCCAAGATTTTATTCATTCATTTTTATATCTGATTCTGTATTTTAGCTGTTTTGTTTATTTTATTTTAACTGACCACATGTCTGTGAAAGGAGCCTGAGCATAATATTGATCATTTATGTCATAAAAGAGAAAACATCATGTATTATCTGTTTAGAGATTTCGTTAAAAATATATTATTGTAATTAAATTTAGCTAAACAAGGATGTTCATTTTGTTTTCACTGTTCATTTTTATGCAGAACTTTTTGAAAAATGTTTCTTTTTACATTAATCTTGATGCTTTTTTTGTTAATAAAAACAAAATAAAGTAAGACAGTTTGCATAAGAACCACAGAGATACAAAAATTCTGTTTTAATGTGACTTTAAAGGACCAGTTTGAAACTATTAGTGCCATCTAGTGGTCAGTCTGGAGACTGCGACTATCAAAAATGTATTAACTGATGTAAATTTGATGATTTCTCAAAATCTCACAAATAAAATTTCACATAAAAAGATTTTCTTCGTCATTAAAAAAATTCTACTACATGCCTTTTCCAGCACGATTATAGATGTTTATTTTCTAGATAAAATGCCCCCATTAATCACATTAATTTAAATAATACCTGTTAAATGTATAAAGCTTGTATTTCACAAATAAAGGTTTAATAAATAAATAATGGTCATTTTGATTATCTTTATATTACGTCTGATTCTAAACTTTGATTAGAACGTTTAAATGACAAGCTGAACTGATCCGTATTGGTTTCATATCCAGCTTGTCCAAACACTCCGACCCGTGACCTCCTCTGGTTTGTCAGAGGAGACGGCTCCGTTACTCCTCTCTTTGTCCGAGGTGACATCTCAAAGAGCCGAAGACCTCTGGGACCCGTCTCTCACTCCGACTGATCCAATTCATCCAAACTGAAACCTGAACAGCTCAGAGCGCAGCAACAGATAAGAGACCCGTCTAAAGTGAAAGCAGCTGACAGCTGGAGATGATTTTTACCGGGACTTCCAAGATGAGGTCCGATAGGGAGACGTGCTTCAGACCCGCTCCATTGTTCTGAGGTTCCTGTTCTGATCTGCTGCCAAGGATTTTTGTTTTCAGTGGATGATTGTTAGAAAAGCAGGTGGTGGCTGAGCACACGCGCCAAACGCTCATTTAGCAGAGAAGCAGCACAGAGCGTGCTCAGGAGGTCCGATTACACCCAACATCAACACAACCGAGAGGAACAACAACGTCCCCAAACCAGGGTGGAGCTTTAGTAGATTTACAAAATCATGAGTTCATATTTTAAATGTGTTTCCCTTTTGATTTACAGCTTTGCTCTCTGTTAAGACACCATCTGCAAAGGAAAGCAAGATGTAAAAAAGCATTTACACCTTTACTCACTTTTATATTTGTTTTTTACTTTAATGTCAGATCAGCAAATTCATTTCCATATTGTTAAATTATGAATTAACAAGATTATTTATAACGCTGAGTTCAGCTCCACCAGTCACTACCACCTGCTTATTACCACACCTGCTTACTAACACACCTGATTGCTACCACACCTGATTACGACCAAACCTGATCACTACCACACCTGCTCACTACCACACCTGGTCACTAACATGCCTGATCATTAACACACTTAATCACTGCCACACCTAACTGCTACCACACCTGATTACTATCACACCTGGTCACTAACACACCTGATTTCTACCACACCTAATCGCTACCACACTTGATTACTACCACACCTGATCAACACCACAACTAATTACTGTCACACCTGATCGCTACCACACCTAGTCACTAACACACACTACCAGACCTGTAAGGAATAACTTGACTAGAACCTGCCTGACAAAAGGAAGCATGCTAAAAGATCTAAAAAAGCAACACATTCAGCCTTTTTATAAATATATGAAAATAAAGAGCTAAAGAACAACATCTAGAACGCTTAATGATCCCAAAACCTTTTGGGTACATATTTTGTGGACAAACTCAAAGCAGAACGTTCCAGAAGGTATGCATTCTGCTCCATCCAGATCTGTGACTTTTGTAACCACACAGACACTTTTGCAGCTCTCTTACTCATCCTGCTCATCAGGATGTGACCCAGAACCGCCACACACCTTCAGGGTTTGATTTCAAACAAAGATTCAGAAAACAAAAACAAGTTTCACAAAGTTATAACAAAATATATATTTGATTCAATGTTTTGAAGGAATACAGAAAAAAGGCCCTCATAACGCTGTGGGCTGGCTGGGATCTCACTGATGGTTGGAGACCTGCTAAAGACACTGAAGTGACAGGAAACTCACATTTAGAGTAGGATCATGATGTTTTATCTCTGTTCTGCTCCTGTGGTGCAAATTTTAATGTTGGAATTTAGTCACAAAGTGTCGTTATTTTGTCTGAACATTTTTGCAATTTGGTCCCAAAGTCGCCTCAAATCTCCTGCACTTTCTGACACAAACCGAAATGACTCTAAACCCTTTCAGATGTTCATCTTTTTAAAAAACATTACAGCAAAACCAGAGCGACATCTGAGACGAAGGAACTAAGAACTCTCAAACGCTTTGAGAGATTTTGGAAACTCCCTCGCAAACCGACAGCTGCCCAGTTTTGAGATGCAGGTTTTTATGTAGAATTTAAATGTTTGTGATGCTTACCCAGAATCCTCAGCTGCGTCACAGCTCCGTGCAGGCCAAAGAACATCCAGAGAGGGCGGGAGTTGTCCACGCATACCTGCATGCCCACGTTGGTGCCATTGTGGCTCAGGATGACCTCCCCCTCTTGGTTTACCAGAAAGCCCAGGATGTCGCTGCTCTGCAGAGGCGTCGGTACCCGGCACACGGCCCAGAACTCCTTCCGGTCCACCAGAGCCTCTGGATTGTAGGGCAGGTCACTGGGCCTGAGAACCGCCGGGTCGCAGGATGTCACACCGTAGGACAGCGAGCCCGAGCGTGCCGGGCTGGACTTGGTGACTTTGATGAACACGGTCTCTCCGATGCGCAGAGGCCGGTTGGTGAAGACCAGCGTGCGCTCTTCTCGAGCATGCTCAGATCTCGCCACTGTGTGCTCGTCCAGCGTCTTGATGTGGGCGCCGCGGAGCTGGTGGAAGTGCAGGTCGCTGTCCAGAGCAGACGGCAGCAGGGAGGACTGCTGCGAGTTCAGGGAGTTCTGGGGGATGGGGCAGGTGGAGGAGGAGGCCGAGGCCAGGTGGAGGGTGTGGCGGTGGGAGTGGCCGTGGGCGGGGCCTCCATCCTCCTGCTGAAGGTTGAGGTCACACAGGCTAACAGAAAGGCGGGAGTCGTCCGCTTCACGCCGCAGAGAGGAGGAGCGAACTGTGGTGAAGGAGCGCGGGCGTAGGCAGTCTGGAGGAACAATCTCACTGTCTGCAGAGAAAACAGGAAGAAAATGAGTAAAAACAGCGGATGGAAACGCTCTCCTCACCTTTAGCTTGGGTCAGCAGTCAGCCTGAGCCCTGCAGGGCTTCAGTCTGCTGTCAGCGGAAACCCAACAAACCTCAGGAATCAGCTCCCACGCTAACAAGAGGAGCCTAAGCTCTGCTTCACCACCTGCATCAGACGTAGGCGGCTCTAAACACCCGTCTCCGGAGTCTCAGGAAGAAATAAAAACTAAAGATGATTGTTCTTAATTCTGCTCTGAGCTGAACGTTTTATGTTCCTGCAGCAACTGTGAGACAAAGACAAGTGTCCCTGCGGGACAATAAAGTGCTTTCCATCTTATCTTTATCTCAAATTGCTGTGAAGCTTCAGCCACGACCGATCAAATGAGATTTTTTACACTTGCTGTCCCGGTATCTCCCTACAGGGAGCCGGCCGTCTCAGCGTATCTGCCTGATAAACGGCCCACAGGTTGCTCACAGCATCGCTGCTTTAAATAACAGCCATAATAATCTCCCCTGAGCCCGGCGCGAGGGTAAAATTAGCCCACGGTCCTGACTGAGAGGCCTCGCTCGGAGGTTGGTGTTGCCTGATTGATGAGCATGGGTTTGTGGGGCAGTAAGTCAGAGAAAAGTCAGAATAATCCTGTCTTCACCAAAAGCGTGCTACAGGATAAACCCAGAGCTGATAAACGGTCCCCCTGAGGCTCTCCAGCCCGGGTCAGAACCAGACCTCTATCTGGCTCCTGATAAACCTCTTTACTTCGTTATGAGGCCCGAGGGACGGGAAGACACAACCACAACAGCAAAAATAATTCATTTGTAGTGTCCTGAGCCAACCTGGTGGACGTGAACCTATGACATCATTTCCTAATCAAGCAGGATTTCTAAACTCCAGCTGATTGATTTTCTATCCGGATTCGTTTTACTGCGTTTGAACTAAAACACGTCCGTCTGTTGTTAGCTAGACTTCTCCAAACTCAGACTCACATCAAGCCTCACGCTGCTGACGCGTCAAGGCCGATCGTAAACGACAGCCTCAGCGTTTCATCCTCAGAGCGTCTCTCTCTCATGTTCATTGGTGGCTGACGAGGCCTCAGATGGTAGAAACACTCAATCAAAGTCATGTCGGCCATCATTTAGCGGCTAAAGCAGCGCTGTGATTAATCTTTAATACCACTAAGGCCTGTAATGGGCTCACTGATGTCTCACAGAGGCTTTAAACAGACATGACAGAACCTCTGGTGCAGAGCGGCGCTCCCCCTGACTCCTAATCGACTGTTAAACATGCCTCCGGTCACCGGTGAGCAGCGGTTAACCACCCCTCAGGCTAGCACGGTCCATCAGGTCACCCTCAGGCGGGTTGGTACCGGCTTTACTAATGATCTGGAAGGTTCTGCAGCTTTCTCAGATTAGAGCTGTTAGGAGAGACCCAAACGTGACCTCAGGTGACCTCGCCCAGAGCATCAAAACGCTCCGTCAATTCCAGTCAACAGGTAAGTGTCCTAAAGACACCGCTTGTCTCTCTGCCACTTGTCTCTATGTTGCTTGTCTCACTGCCACTCACCCCTCTGCTGCCCATCTCTCTGCCACCTATCCTTGTGCCGCCTGTCTCTCTGCCACCCGTCTCTCTGCCACCCATCTCTCTGCCACCCGTCTCTCTGCCACCCGTCTCTCTGCCACCCATCTCTCTGCCGCCCGTCTCTCTGCCACCCGTCTCTCTGCCACCCATCTCTCTGCCACCCGTCTCTCTGCTACCCGTCTCTCTGCTACCCGTCTCTCTGCCACCCATCTCTCTGCCACCCGTCTCTCTGCTACCCGTCTCTCTGCTACCCATCCCTCTATGTTAAACCTATTTCGATGGCTGGGGTTAGTCGGAATCCTCAGGGTAATCCCGGAGGGCAGACTGAGGAGGAGAGTGTGATGACATGTTTGATGAAGAGGGAATAGTGAGAGCTAAAGCCTCTGATGGAGGGGGAGACAGAAGCAGGAAGACGGCGGCTTTGATCATGCAGCCTTTATGTGGAGGAGAATCAGCTCCCAATGAAAGCCTTTCTGTCATCTCTGCTTTTGACTCAGACAGGAAGTGACCACAACCACGACAAACCGATTCCTCTAAAACTGAGTCTTTTGTAATTTCCGGGGTCTTTATGCTCCTTGTTCCATCCCGTTTCCCTCTGCTCCTCTGACTGTTAGGAGCGTAAACCTTTCCCATCCAGACGGGCCTCCTGCTTTCTTTTAGCTTGGAGGACAGAAAGAAGAATGACTGCACAACATTTACCAAGTGTTTGTAAAAGAGCGTGTTTGTGCGCTGGGCGTGCACGTGTGTGGCCGTTTGTGACCTCACCAGCTGCTGCTCCCTAATCGTCGTGCACCTGCCTTTTTAGCCGACTCAATCCCTTTGTCCCGTTTAGTTCCTTTCAAATCCGACGTTCCCAGATGCTCGGGCCCATGGTTGTGTTTGTTTCTGAGTCAGAACGAGGCCACGGAGGTAAAGCTGCTGGTTCTGTAAGACCTTCAGGGACTCTGAAGCGTGCTCCTCTGTAGATGTTTTAAATTGTTCCTGTCTCACACCCCAAACAGCCTCTGTTCAGAGAAACAGAAATTACACCCTCTAGGACTGATGAGCTAATGGCTAGTCATGGGTGGCCCCGTTCACTCAGGTCATTTAACCAGCTGGACCTGGGCCTCCTCACTGGACCATCGTCACACATCTAACTCCTCCTGACCTAAAAGCCTCCAGATGGAACATCAGGTTTAGTACCTTCATCAGGAACCCCCAGATCCAGTCATGTCTGCTGCCCCCTGGTGGAGGACAAACAGGATGCTATTGTTTTAAAATGATGTAATAAAATAAAATAGATTTTATTAAAATTAGACAATAGTTATGCTTTAAAAGCTAGAGCTTTTATTATTAGAGTTTCATATTTCAGGCTTTAAAGGGTTCATAACAAATTTGTAATAAAAAACAAAAAGCATGATAAAGCATTTTATTTTCTGTTAATAAAATACGGGTTTCTTCTTAAACAGACACGAATCTTGGGTGAAAGGTTTTGAACCGCTCACTACTTCGTTCAGAGTTCTGACGTGGATCTCAAACCCGTTTGGTGTCACATTTTCCCGCTGAACATTTACTGATTAGAATAATTAGGTGCCTGTTGCGCTAATCTCTTATAAATACATGGCTGAGGGTGTTTTTGGGTGGGTGGAGGGTGTCATCCTGCTGAGGCATAAATGTTTTTGATTAGCGAGGAGCAGCAAAGCAGGTTAGCTAAGGCTGCACATGGGAGGTGGACAGAGGGCGCGGCGGGCTTAGTGGCTTTGCGAAGCCAAGCAGACGGAACGTGCCAGGAGTTTGAGTCGGTGTTGGACACGAGGTGGGAGTTTGTGGGGGATTTACTCTCCCTCACACGCTCGGTTTATCTCACAGGGCTTATCTTTATCCATCTCTGAGGGGTTGGTCGTGTGTTTGCAGCCAGGAGGAGAGACAGAATAATCTCATCGAGACAGAAGAAAGGGATGCTGGCGGGGCGGGACGGACTCAGGAAGGGCTTTGGCCTAGATGTTTGGGATGCTCTTTACCACCGGGCCTCGGTCCAATCAGAGTTCCTGATCAGGCTTGGGTGGCTTTGAGCGAGGGACTTTTAGAAAGAGCAGCATGCTCCCAAGGTGACACACGGTCCAAACAAAGAGCCAGGCAGAGTGCCAGGTAAGTCACCAAAGCCCCGTCCATTAGGTCACCAGCAGAATTCAGCCCCTCATCCACCAATCAGCACGCAGAGGCCTAATGAGCTTCATCATCAGGACGGCTGAGTCACACTTATTCACCATTAATAATGAATAATGAGCTCAGAGACAGAACAACTGTTAATAAAATTATTGTTTATTTTCTAATTAAATGGAAATTGGAAACTTTTTAAGCCCAAAGCAGCTGATTTAATTCAGACTAACAGCTGATCTGCTATAACCGTGATTAGTGACTGGATGGTGAGTTTAAAAGAGCAACATTGTCATCTAGGCGGTGAGATCAAAAGATTAAAGCTTTTCTGCCTCTGAGATGAAACGTTTCATGGTTTTTATTAGTTTAAATGTTCTAAATCACATCAGACGTGGGCCGATGACGTTTGTGGAAAACATAGAAGATGGGATTTAGATGAACCAGGTGATGTAGCCCCGCCTACTATAGCTCAGGTAAAGTTTCCAGCAGTAACATCATTCAGAGTCTAAACGGGTCACAGGAAGCTGGATTTTCCATGACTGAACTGGTGTTCAGATCCCATCAAGTGGTTTTGTTTTTAATCAGTTATACTTAAGAATGTTCAGACACAGGCGGTTGTTATGGTGACCCTAATGAGCCACTGGCAGCAGTTTTACCATTTATTTACATTCTTTTTTAATTGAGGCGTAGGCGATTGTCTCTGAAATCAGATTATTTTTTAAAATCTTTTGGGTTTTATGGGAGAAAGAAGATAAATGTTGACATTTGCTGTATTTGAATCCTGAAATATTTAATCAGGAATGTTATTTTTCTAATTCATGTTTGTTGATCTGTATTACATGATGATGATGATGATGGTGGTGGTGATGATGATGATGATGATGGTGATGGTGAGGATGATGATGGTGAGATGATGATGATGGTGAGATGATGATGATGATGATGATGGTGGTGGTGATGATGATGATGATGATGGTGATGGTGAGGATGATGATGGTGAGATGATGATGATGGTGAGATGATGATGATGATGATGGTGAGGATGGTGAGGATGATGATGGTGAGGATGATGATGGTGGTGAGGATGATGATGGTGAGATGATGATGATGGTGAGATGATGATGGTGAGGATGATGGTGGTGAGGTAAGGATATGATGATGGTGGTGAGGATGATGATGGTGGTGAGGATGAGGATGGTGGTGAGGATGATGATGGTGAGGATGATGATGGTGAGGATGATGATTGTGGTGAGGATGATGATGGTGAGGATGATGATGATGGTGAGGATGATGATGGTGGTGAGGATGATGATGATGGTGAGGATGATGATACAACATTCTACACTCATCCACTTTTATAAAACATAACATTTGAACATGATTATTTATTCTCCTTATTCTAGAGCTGAAGTTTTAAATATTCTAAAATTCAGCAGAGACGTAGATGTTATTAAAACTCTTCATCATCATCATCTTCATCATCATCATCATCATCATCATCATCATCATCATCTTCATCAGGTGGATCAGCCAAACCACAGGAGGTCAATTCTTTTATGGCTCTTCCTTCTGTTGAGTTTTACTTTTAAACATTTTAAATCTTATTTCACAGCTTCCCCTAATCCTGAGCAGCTGTTATAAACCAATCTCCGTGTGGGAATTATCAGCGTTCCTGCAAATCTAATCAGCACCAGAGCAGGATGGCTGGATAATTTTAGAACATCATTTCTCTGCAGACTCGCTGCTCACGAACCAACGTTCCCACCCTCCAGAGGTCTGGTCTGACTCTACGTTTGTAAGAGCGGAGCCACTTGGTCCTCTGAAGCACCAGGAGGTCGGCAGGTCTTTGTGACTCACAGGAGCCTCTGACTTCAGGTCACAAAATGTTAACACAGAACAAGTTTTAGGAAAAACAGGAAACGGCTCATAAATCTCCATGATTTGACCCAGATTCTGTCGAACCGAGCCACGGTGCCGTCATCTAAACACCAAATCAGCAGAACTATGATTGTTCTTCTTCAGCGTCTGAGCTCCAGCAGCTACACACGTCCTACTTCGGCCAAGAAACACAGATCTGCTAAATCTGCTTTTTTTCTTTAAGTCTTGACCCAACTTTTCCTGGATNCATTCTACACTCATCCACTTTTATAAAACATAACATTTGAACATGATTATTTATTCTCCTTATTCTAGAGCTGAAGTTTTAAATATTCTAAAATTCAGCAGAGACGTAGATGTTATTAAAACTCTTCATCATCATCATCTTCATCATCATCATCATCATCATCATCATCATCATCATCTTCATCAGGTGGATCAGCCAAACCACAGGAGGTCAATTCTTTTATGGCTCTTCCTTCTGTTGAGTTTTACTTTTAAACATTTTAAATCTTATTTCACAGCTTCCCCTAATCCTGAGCAGCTGTTATAAACCAATCTCCGTGTGGGAATTATCAGCGTTCCTGCAAATCTAATCAGCACCAGAGCAGGATGGCTGGATAATTTTAGAACATCATTTCTCTGCAGACTCGCTGCTCACGAACCAACGTTCCCACCCTCCAGAGGTCTGGTCTGACTCTACGTTTGTAAGAGCGGAGCCACTTGGTCCTCTGAAGCACCAGGAGGTCGGCAGGTCTTTGTGACTCACAGGAGCCTCTGATTTCAGGTCACAGAACAAGTTTTAGGAAAAACAGGAAACGGCTCATAAATCTCCATGATTTGACCCAGATTCTGTCGAACCGAGCCACGGTGCCGTCATCTAAACACCAAATCAGCAGAACTATGATTGTTCTTCTTCAGCGTCTGAGCTCCAGCAGCTACACACGTCCTACTTCGGCCAAGAAACACAGATCTGCTAAATCTGCTTTTTTTCTTTAAGTCTTGACCCAACTTTTCCTGGATTAGTCCTAAAAAGTGAGATTTCCAGCCTCTCCTCGGCTGTGTTTTTCCTGGAGGGCCCGTGTGGAGGAGAAGGATTCCTAAGAGCTGCTATTAAGCAGGAAAATCCTTTGTGCCAAGTCAAACACATCTCCAGTCTTCATCAAACCATGGTTTTACTGGGAGCAGCTGGGAATTCTGACTGCTCCCTGCAGGAGGATCCCACTAACAGGGAAGATGGGATCAACAAGTTTAAAGAGCAAAAGAAAGTCTGGACTGTTAAATATTCTCTTTGTGTCAAACTCCAGCATAAATTAGAACCTGATTCATAATTAAAACGTTCAGAAACTCTTTCAGAGGCGCTCAAAGTTAATAATTAGTTTGGTAAAAACTTTTCCTTTTGTCACTCAACAGCTTTTTTCAGCCCGTTTCTTTTTTTACCCTCATTTTAGATTCAGTTACATCTTATTAATCCCAGTGGGGAAGTTATTCAAATTAGTTATTAAAGCTGAACGTTAGGCGGCATTTTTATTCATTTAGAGCTAATAAAAGTATCAGATCTGAATGGGAAATGAACAGAATAATTATTAATAAAAGGTTTTGACCCTCATGTGCATTAATGGTTCTGGAGGTCAGGAAGGTCAGACATCTTTCTGCTGAGTGGAGCTTTATGGGTCGACCTAATAAAAACGTGTTCTTCTCCAGATGATTCAACGAGATAATCATCCCTCCTGGAGCTCCCGTGTAATTCAGTCCACCCCTGGAGGACGTCTCCGCTGCGGTTTGGACCCTCACCACTCCTGCTGGACCCAAATTGCCCTTCGTCCTGAAAACCGTGTTTTATATGAACTAAACGAGACGTTTTGCTCCTTCTGCAGCGCTGTGGTGACATCTGGATCGGCCGAGTTGGTCCAGTCGAGAGGTGTTAGCAGCCTGGAGGCTTTGCAATCAGACTTGATTCTGGGGTCCGTTAGAACCGACCCACAGAGGGGCCCCTCTTGATTAAAGCTCCGCTGTGACTGACTCATGCAATCTAAGTCCTGCTGGCTTCACAGCAGCTGGAATTACTCTGTGACTCAGCTTCCGTCCTGATGTCGAGCAGCATCCTGCTGGGTGTGTGTGTGTGTGTGTGTGTGTGTGTGTGAGAGAGAGAGAGAGTGACAGCTAACCCGAGGAACCGGGAGACCGCTCTGTATTAAACAACCTGTTGGATTTCAGGCCCAAGGGGATGGCTTCGGCATAATCAATCACCTGGTACCCGGGGCACCTGAGACACCTTTCCTCTGCAGCAGAGGCATTTGTAGTTGGGTTACGTTGTGTAAAGAGTCCAAACATGTCACAGCAAAGCAGGGTTGAGCCGGAATAAATCACTTCTATAACAACGTGTTTGAGTTCAATGCACCAGTCTGAGAGAGGAAATCTGCTCCAGTCAGCCCTGCAGAGGTGTGAGCGCGGTAAATAAGCCCCGCCCCCTGTGATGGTCTGACATGTTTAATAAACCCCTGACAGGATGTTCCAGATGCCTCCTACCTACAGGTGATTCGCTACAAAGGTGCCAGGTCTACTGTTCCAAACGTGTGCAACGATATGTTAGAGATTATAGAGATTATAGAGATTATAGAGATTAAAATCAGTGTTTATGCTAGTAAAATATCTGCTGACGTCAGTCACTGTTAACTGACTTCAGAATAAAAGGATGTAATGATTCAGCAGAGGATGGGTTTATATTAAGTTATTAAAGTGGCCGTTTGACCCCTAGTGGCTGGTTCCAGTATATGTCTTTAGCCCCGCCCCCTCCATTCGAACAAATAGGACCTGCATCAGATACATCTATGTTTATATTTAATTGTTTAGCAGATGCTCTCATCCAAAGTGACTTGTAAATATAGAAATGCAGAAAATAAACCTAACAAGCATGTTTTTTGGTCTGTGGGAGAAAACCCATGCATGCATGTAAAGAACACGCTAACTCCACGCAGAGAGGTTGCAACCGGGATTCAAACCAGCACCCATCATTCAGCAAGGCACCAGCTACCGACTGCACCACCATGCAGCCCCGAATTCACATTTCTAACACGTTAAGCTGAAATTAGTTCTTTGATGCTGAAAAACACCATGTGCAGGTGATTGGGCGGGGCATAGAGCCAGGTGAACAACTATAAAGAACTTGAAAATTATGATTCTTGAAGTAAAAACTTTAAAAGATCTGATGCTGTTTGCTAGTAATGTTGTTTTCACAAACCAAAAATATAAAACATGCATTTCAGATCATCTGATCATCACTTCATCTGAATTCTGATCACAGGGATAATTTGGTCCACCGCTGATGTAGCTGGAAACAGAATGTAATGATTTTAAACCTGCCATGGCCCGATGCTATCACTCAGGACTAACGATAACAATAATAACGTGTCTATGAAAATGCTTTTTTGCACTTAGTGATTTATTTTTACTGATTTTTCTATTTGAGGTCATTCTTTCCTTGTTCTGAATGAAACACGACGGCAGAAAACGGATTTAACATCAAACTGATGCAGCTCAGCTGCTGGTTTCCACGCCGACAGGCCCGCAGCACTTCCACAGGATTCATACAACGTCTGAGTGAGAAAGCTAATCCTCCACACTATTTTAAATCCATCTTTATGTAGAGGATTACCACGAGGAATAATTCTACTCTCATCCAGAAAACGCTCAGATGGAGGGAACATAAACGTTATGGATCTGAGGAGGAAACAAGTTAATCAGGGAGAAACGAGGATTTCAGTAAAAAAACGGTCCTTGAAGACAAAACATTTAGTTCATTTCTAAAATGTGTTTAAGATATTTAGAGGGAATAAAACTGATTGTTTAACTTTTCTTCACTTGTTTTTGCTTCACACTCCTGCTCTAGCTTCACAGAGGGTTTGTGACCACTCTAGATGTTGTAGCTCTATCCAAGTTCGCTACGGTTCCATTCGTCTCCATAGCCCCATGCAGGGGGGAAGATGTCAGTCAGGAGGCCCCCTGCGTTAAAAGCTCTTCTGCAGGCTGCCTGAAGCATAGCCTGACTGTAAAAATACAGGAATTCCTTTGGGAGGAGGTTTAGGATTCAGTCTGTGCAGGATCAGACGTCCTGGAGCGCTCATCAGATTAGACAATGAACTCAGCAGGTTAAAGAAGCTACGACAAAAATCAACAACAAACCACAACAAGCAGAGTTGCTGCCTGCAGAAAACCTGATCTCTGGTCTATTTTTAGAGCAGCAGAGGCGACAGCCCTGCATCCAAACCTCAGATAGCTGATCCCCACCCTTGTGCAGGTTTTGGGTAAACAAAGGAGCAAAATAACGGTCGAAACCAGCTTAGCTGCGTTCCGCGTCTTCGTGGAAGGATTTACTGTCCAAACAAACGGGAACGGTCACTTCCAGAACGGTCGTGGTTAATGAAAAGATAAAAAAACACATCCCCTGTTTTTAAAAATATCTGGAGCTGTGTGGGCGGGGCCTTAGACTTCAGGTAGAAATGGCCCAGATTCCACTTTCTAATCCATAAGTGACCCAAATCTGATGTTTATATGTCCCTTCATCACTGGGTCCTACTGTCACTCGGTAGCGTTCCTGATTCCTCGTGGAAACTCACCAACCTGCTGCAGATGAACCACAGAGGAAAACCAAAGCTGAGCATGAAGACCTGCAGAGTCAACGCGCTGCTACGTATCTGCACACACGACTGACACAAGCGGACACAAAGCGTGCCCAGACTAGTGGCGCTGACCAATCAGAGCAGACTTTACAGAGACGTGCAGCCTGACTGGTTTCTGTTTTAACTGGAAACACCCCGAAGCAGCGGGGACTCCATCTTCAACCCGTTTTAAAAGCAGATGATTGAGTTTTAGTCCGGCTCAAACCGCGGTGACCCTTACCTAGCAGCTGCACCCCGCGGGTCAGACCATACACATCGATGAGGGCCCACAGCGGCTCGGAGGTCCGCACCCCGCTGAAGAACAGCATGGGACTGGACTCGTTGATCCGGTAGAAGACTCGGCCTTTCTTGTCCACCCAAAAGGCGAGAACGTTCCCCTCGTTGGCGAACTCCTCCGGCAGCGCCTTGGCCCAGAAGCCGCTCTGTGACACCAGGTCAGGGCAGGCGTACTTGGGCAGGTTCTCCGGATTCATCCTGGAGGGGTCTTTGGAGGTGAAGCCCAGACGCAGAGCTCCACTCCAGCAGCACTGCTTTTTAGTGATCTGACAGGAGGAGAAGCACAAGAAGAGACGTGAGCTTCTAACCTGGATGTGAAGGAGCTGGGGTCTGGTGAACACACTACCTTGAGGCGGACTTGTTCGTAGAGCGTGATGGGCCGGTTGCTGAAGGTGATGGCGTTGCAGAAACTGGCCTGCCTCTTGACCGTCTTCTGGGCGAGGTCCATCACTATTTGGCTCCCTTTGGCATTTGGGTGGAAAAGCAGAGGGCTGACGGGAAGAGGCCCACACTGGATGGGCAGACACCTTTTGGGTTTGTGGTGACATCGGTGCGACGTGGCCGGGAACGGGCCGCCGAAGGAGTCTGAAGCGAAGGAAACCAGAACAGAGACATGAGTTTTAAGTCGGGTTTAGTTCTACCAGAATAAAAAAAAGTCAGGATTTAAAACGAATCAGAGCCAATCACATCCTGTCCTGTAAAGAGTTAAAAACTCTTTGCAACAGATTAAATAAACTCCTCAGATTAGCACCACAGGATGTGTTGTCATGTTTAGCTAAACGATCTGCAGCCGTCTTCGTCCATCACCTCCGAGCCGAGAATCGGGTCAGATTCTGGGATGAGACGATGACATCAGCGCTCCAGGATGGAGCTCATTTCACAGGTTTCTAAAAGCCGCTAACTTACAGATTACAGCAACCAGATTAGTATTCTGAACCCAGAGGAAGGTTTTAGCCTGGAGGCAGAATCTTGCCTCTTCCTGGGATTTTAAACGACTTCTAGAAGTTTTCATCAGTCCAGTAAACGGATACGGGGAGATGTAAGGATTTTAGTCACATCTACGCTCAGGTCAGGTGATCAGTATTTTTTTTTTATTGGATCCAGATCTGAAACCTCTCTGTTGCGTTGGATCAGGAAGCCTTCAGCCTGAGTTCGTCTTTCCTCTGATTGGTCCACTGAGGGACGTCAGGGAGACATGACCATCACCCGGGAAGATCCAAAGCTTTCCTGTCACTCAGGGATGTCAGGAAACATGTTTCCCTGTGCAATGAAGTTATTTTGCTGTCGACACAAAAGTACCAAACACGTAATAAGATAGAAAAGACACTAAAACTATAAAGAAGTGTAAACTATGCAGGAAGCTGTGAAGTGAGATCTGATCCTTCCATCAGTCTGGGATTTCATTCCACCTGCAGCAGCGTTCCTACAAAAGCATCCCATAATAGAAACTGTCACAGTAAAACTATGGATGCTGTTTCTAGTGCTGTTGGCTGTCATGGTTTGATCCTAGCAGATGAAGCTAACACAGCAGCAGCAGATGTCCTGCAGAGACCCGATAACGGTCCCGGACCACAGCCTGCTTTGTGTCCCGCTCTGTCTTTGTGTGTATCCGTAACGACCCTTCCCGGTTTTCACCCCTAAACGTGTCTCCAGTCCAAACTGGCTCTGAAATAAGAACACCACTGAAGCCTTTTGTCTTTGGCAGCGCCACAGTGGAGCAGCATGCGCGGGCTGAATGCAGCAGGCGCACGTGGTCGCGGGCAGATTGGGCTGAATGCATTAGCGGCTCTAAAGAGGCGCAGCTGCTGTGGTGTGAATTCATGTTCCTTAGCAACCCCTCGGATCTGAAGGTCTCAATCAGCTCCGTCTGCAGCCATCAGCGAGGACACAGATGCCTTTTGTTTACTCACACAACTAAATTACATTTATGGTCCCAGAATGTCCTCGTCTGCAGCTCGTGTTTGTTTTCAAACCGGGGCGGATCGGGTTACAGAGAAGAATCCGATGTAAATCCATATCTGGGTCATTTTCAAGTGTCGTTCCATCAGTGAGTTAGCTACAGAGGCTGGGTCCAAATTTAGAGGCTGCATCCTTCTAAGGACACATTTGAAGGCCACTGACAGTGAAGCGATGAAGGCTGTCCAAATTCAAAGGCTCCTAAAAACATGTCCTTCTTTTACCCGGATCTGACGGACAGGTCTGGTGTATCCTTCATAGACCACCGTATCCCGTGAAGCGTTAGAGGATTACAGTTTAAATTTACATTAATATCTGTGGTACAAACACTGAAAGCTTAAAGGAAAAGTTCGCTTTTTTAGACATTAAGTTTTATGTGTTCCTTCACCCACCCAGTGCTCTGTAAACTTTGACCCATTTCACACACCCCCCCCTGCTCAGAGATTTTCAGGGGAGAAGTGATTCAGAAAGGTAGTTCTGGCTAGTTTCGGGGGCGCTTTATCTGCGCCGTTTAGCCTCACAAAAGGATTAGCCTCTGAAAGCATGGCTAATTTGCATCTCACAAACAAAGAGAAAAAATTTACAACGTCACATTACAACGGGACTAGTTTTTGTCATTCGTATCCCTGCGCCGGTCACCGCAGCAGCTAGAACGGCGTCACGTGACTCGCGTCTGGCTGCTAATCCTGGCTGTATGAGTGAAACAACAACTTCTAAATTCACTTAAAAGTAGTTTTTCTTAAATATATCGAGCCATGGTGCATACCTGCAGGTTCCCGGGTTGTAACAATAAGGATGTTACAGGATCACCTTTTCGGTTTGACACTTTTCCTGCTAAGGACGTTTCTCTAAGGCATCAGTGGCTTTTAGCAGTCGGCTACTCCAAGGATACTCGGCTGGAACGATTCAAAACCTTTCGTTTGTGCAGTGCACACTTCAAAGAGGATGATTACATCAGGAAAAAGTTCAGGAAAAGTGAAAGACTGTTTTTGAAGAGTTCGGCCGTACCAGAAATCTGGGTAAGTTTTGTTTTTAAAAAAATATTTATTCCGCTATGTCTGCCGTATTCATGCAATCATCTTCACATTTTAGCGCATTATTAATGCAATCATCTTTACACCGATGGTTGATCATAGACTGCAGTAGCTTTGTCAACAATCTGTGTTGATGTGTGTGTTTTGTGTAGCAAATGCAGTTCTTCATCCGTGTACTCTGGCTCATAAAGATATCCTAGTAGTAAAATAAGTTTCTTCTTCATCTGATATAGTGTTAAAATGAAATTCGTCATCAGATGAGACGGAGTCTGACATGTTTTCGGCATTCGGCAGTGAAACAGCTGACATACGAAGCGCTGTTTAATATCCGCGGGGACCGGCGCAGGGATACGAATGACAAAAACTAGTCCCGCTGTAATGTGACGTTGTAAATTTTTTCTCTTTGTTTGTGAGATGTAAATTAGCCATGCTTTCAGAGGCTAATCCTTTTGTGAGGCTAAACGGCGCAGATAAAGCGCCCCCGAAACTAGCCAGAACTACCTTTCTGAATCACTTCTCCCCTGAAAATCTCTGAGCAGGGGGGTGTGTGTGAAATGGGTCAAAGTTTACAGAGCACTGGGTGGGTGAAGGAACACATAAAACTTAATGTCTAAAAAAGCGAACTTTTCCTTTAAGNTGTTATAATCTTCATAACTAGATGGATTTAGTGAATTATCCACCAACAGTCAGCTCAGATGAAAGAGTGAAGTTGGTGTAAAGATGCGGATTTTTGGAGTTGATCCCATGTTGAGAAAATTCCTGTTTCTTCTGAATTCTGTTTCCTGTATTTATTTTTTTACATTTGAGTTAATCTATGTTGCTTTTAGACCAGTTACTGACATTATATCTGAGATTATATCTGGGATTATATTTTACACTTTGGTCCAACAAGGTTGTTTTTAAACGTTCGACACAAACAAACTCCGAGTTTATCGTCTTGTTTTCCAGACAGGATTGAAAATATCTGGGATTAGTAAACAAAAATCTGGAAAAAAAAAAGGCCAACGTTCCACTTTTACCAACAAGAAACCAAAAACACACGACTCAGGCGGTAAAAACCAGCCAGAAAAACATTGATCTGGTTTAATTTAGGAAGTAATTTCAGGGAATTTCAAGCTGAAAATAAAGATTCCAGGTTCGGCACATTTTGGGTTGAGCTTCCTGGTTTTCCTCTCCACCTCTGATTGTTGCCGTTACTAACCTTGCAGATCCTACAGCGGGACCGGGTTATGAGGTGTTTAAATCTGACTGAAGATCTGAACTTCAAACAAATTAGAGCAAAACCATTCTGTTCATGGATGAAAAAACAATCTCCTTCCCACTCAGCAGCTCCGGTTTCTGATGCCTGTTGAGGCTTGAAAATCTCAAATGAACTAAAAAGGTCTCAAAGTGAACGCCGGGTCTCCCATCACGCTCCAGACGTGACCCAGTGGTGTCATCGGTTCCTGTTCTCTCATCAGAGTCTCTAAAAGCCAGAGCTCTGCTGGTTAGAGCTGCTTAAAGGGGTCGCGGGGGGGTCAGGGAACAGGTGTGCAGGTCGGTCTCTTACCTGCTCTGAGTGTCTCTCACTGAACTTAACTAAGTCAGTTTCCATGCAAATAGACGGGATGAAGCATTCAAAAAGGAAAATCACTTCCTGGTTCAGCTGGTTTTCATCAAATTACGTGTAGCGGCCATTTTATCTGGAATCAGTTTAAAGGGACAATTCGACCTTTTCTAAATGTTTCTGCGTAAAAGTCAAGAATATTTCCTTTGCTGAACAGCCTCTGTTCAGAGAAACAGCCAGCACACATAGGTGGGCCCCATATGGGATCAATATGGGCAAGCCGTATGGGTCCCAAAAGGGTTTGTCCACAGTTTTCATGGTGGCCCCACAGGGGTTTGCCGGTGTTTGAGTCAAACCCTCTGAAAACCCATGTAGGGCCTATTAAAATCTATGTGGGCAAAACTCTTTCTGGGCAAACCCCCATGGGGCCACCGTGGAAACCATGGACAAACCCTGTTGGGACCCATATGGCTTGCCCATATAGATCCCATATGGGGCCCACCTATGTGTGCTGGCAGGGTCATGATGGATGAGCTAACAGCTAGTCTGACTTCAGTCTGTTTATGCAGTTATAAAACAGCTCCAGAATCTTTTTTCCCTTTTACACATCCGTCAGTTTCACATAAATCTTTTATTTCCACGGAATTCTGTGATTATCTACATGGAATTCTATGGTTATTCATGTGAAATTATGTGGTAACTCACATGGATTTATGTTCTTATTTACATGCATAATTACTACATGTCTATAAAATACATGATACACTGCTGTGAGACTAGCACAGACTAGCTGTTAGCTCATCAATCCATAAGAACATAAACTCTATTTCTCTGAGAAGAGGCTGTTCAGAAAGCTCTCCACTGGTAAAATAGGAATTGTGTCTGAAAAGAATCACACACTCACGCACACGCACGCACACACACACACACACACACACACACACACACACACACACACACACACACACACACACACACACACACACACACACACACACGTAGGAACAGGAGAAGAAGCAGTGTTGAGCCTAAGCTCAGACACTAAAACCTCGTTTCATTTTCAAACTATAAATATTAGCTCATCAATAATTACAAACGTTCCAACCAGCCTGCAGCCGATGACAGACATTTCCATCCCACCCAGTCACGGTGGGGAAACAGATCCCTCACACGTGGGACAGGTGGTGCTGCTCAGGTGGTTCAGGAGGAACCCGACTCCTTGTTCTGCCGCGGTTCAGAGAGTAACTGTAGCTGCTGCTCTACCTGGAGACAGGTAACAGGAATTTACTGCAGGCTCATCACTCATCAGGTCTGAAACGCTGCTAGGCAACGTCCTGATAGGTCTGTTTGTTCAGTCAGCGTGCACGGATAGATGACCCGTTTCCATGGTGACGCTACAACAAGGTGTGTATTCTGGGGGGGTCAGAGGAGCATCAGCTGATTTTTATTCAGACCTGCAAACCTCTGCAAAGCTGAGCTGCAACGATACAAATGTAGTATCATAATGTTTTTGCCTGAGTGACTCAGCTAAAGATCTGCTGAATCAGAGTGGATTTTAATAAACACTAACAATAATAATAATAATAATAATAATAATAATAATAATAATAATATGTATTTTACGTCTATGTATAATTTTAATGATCTAATAAGGGAATTTTCATTAATACTTTAGAGTTTAGTGAATTTAGGACATGCGAGGATAAAAACTAAAGCACAAATAAACGCTGCAAGACCTTTATTAGTCAAATAAATATTCGACACATCTTTTAGATTTCCTTTTCAGTTTCTCTGTCCTGCTGATTATTAGAAGGTTTGAGATGATTTTTGATTTAATAAACTCGTGAATCAGAGTTCACCGATGATACAAACAGGTCAGATCTTATTTAGATCAGCAGTAACCTTTTCTTGAGCAGGACAGCGTGCACGTCCAGTAGGACAGCGTGCACGTCCAGTAGGACAGCGTGCACGTCCAGTAGGACAATATGCACTTCCAGTAGGACAGCATGCACGTCCAGTAGGACAATATGCACGTCCAGCAGGACAACGTGCACGTCCAGTAGGACAATATGCACGTCTAGCAGGATCAGCGTGCACGTCCAGCAGGACAACGTGCACGTCCAGCAGGACAACGTGCACGTCCAGCAGGACAGCGTGCACCTCCAACAGGACGGCGTGCACGTCCAGCAGGACAGCGTGCACGTCCAGCAGGACAACGTGCACGTCCAGCAGGACAGCGTGCACGTCCAACAGGACGGCGTGCACGTGGCTGCAGGAAGCAGACTCATTATTTAGAACTCTGTGTTCTCCATCATTCATTTATTTGAACTCATTAACATGCATGAAGTAATCTGTTCCTGTTTTTAGGATCTGTTTTTAATTCCAGTTCTGATTCTTGTCGGATCNACACACACACACACAGGAACAGGAGAAGAAGCAGTGTTGAGCCTAAGCTCAGACACTAAAACCTTGTTTCATTTTCAAACTATAAATATTAGCTCATCAATAATTACAATCGTTCCAACCAGCCTGCAGCCGATGACAGACCACGATGTTTCCATCCCACCCAGTCACGGTGGGGAAACAGATCCCTCACACGTGGGACAGGTGGTGCTGCTCAGGTGGTTCAGGAGGAACCCGACTCCTTGTTCTGCCGCGGTTCAGAGAGTAACTGTAGCTGCTGCTCTACCTGGAGACAGGTAACAGGAATTTACTGCAGGCTCATCACTCATCAGGTCTGAAACGCTGCTAGGCAACGTCCTGATAGGTCTGTTTGTTCAGTCAGCGTGCACGGATAGATGACCCGTTTCCATGGTGACGCTACAACAAGGTGTGTATTCTGGGGGGGTCAGAGGAGCATCAGCTGATTTTTATTCAGACCTGCAAACCTCTGCAAAGCTGAGCTGCAACGATACAAATGTAGTATCATAATGTTTTTGCCTGAGTGACTCAGCTAAAGATCTGCTGAATCAGAGTGGATTTTAATAAACACTAACAAAAATAATAATAATAATAATAATAATATGTATTTTACGTCTATGTATAATTTTAATGATCTAATAAGGGAATTTTCATTAATACTTTAGAGTTTAGTGAATTTAGGACATGCGAGGATAAAAACTAAAGCACAAATAAATGCTGCAAGACCTTCATTAGTCAAATAAATATTCAACACATCTTTTAGATTTCCTTTTCAGTTTCTCTGTCCTGCTGATTATTAGAAGGTTTGAGATGATTTTTGATTTAATAAACTCGTGAATCAGAGTTCACCGATGATACAAACAGGTCAGATCTTATTTACATCAGCAGTAACCTTTTCTTGAGCAGGACAACGTGCACGTCCAGTAGGACAATATGCACGTCCAGTAGGACAGCGTGCACGTCCAGTAGGACAATATGCACGTCCAGTAGGACAGCGTGCACGTCCAGCAGGACAGCGTGCACGTCCAGTAGGACAGCGTGCACGTCCAGCAGGACAGCGTGCACGTCCAGTAGGACAGCGTGCACGTCCAGCAGGACACTGTGCACGTCCAGCAGGACGACGTGCACGTCCAGTAGGACAATATGCACGTCCAGTAGGACAATATGCACGTCCAGTAGGACAGCGTGCACGTCCAGCAGGACAACGTGCACGTCCAGCAGGACAATATGCACGTCCAGTAGGACAGCGTGCACGTCCAGCAGGACAGCGTGCACGTCCAGTAGGACAGCGTGCACGTCCAGCAGGACAGCGTGCACGTCCAGCAGGACACTGTGCACGTCCAGCAGGACGACGTGCACGTGGCTGCAGGAAGCAGACTCATTATTTAGAACTCCGTGTTCTCCATCATTCATTTATTTGAACTCATTAACATGCATGAAGTAATCTGTTCCTGTTTTTAGGATCTGTTTTTAATTCCAGTTCTGATTCTTGTCGGATCGTAAATTTTCCCTGAGACAAAAAAAAAAACTAATCATAAACAAGAGATAAACTGTTGTTGATGTTCTATAAAATGCAGCTTCAAACAAACAAAAACACCTGTTTAACAATAGAAAGAATAACAACAACAATAATAGAGATCCTTCTGTAGTAAAATCTATTTATGAACAATATTACATTATTTTTATATATAAACACAGTTATCTATCAGGAACCAGGACCACTGGGATTTACCCTCAAACTGGACCAGGATCTGGATCCAAGAGCTTTTCTGCCTCGGTGAGCGCACCAGATAGTTTATTATGATCAGTGGAGATTTATTATTTTACATTAGAAACCTTCAGAATTATAAACTTTGATCTATAGCCGAGTCTTTCTGATTCTCTAAAGCGTTTAAGGTCCAGAGTTCATATTTTAAAGAGGCAACAGCAACAGGAAGGAGACTTCAGCTGTTTAGTGGTTGTTAGTGTTACTTTTATCACAATAGAACCAATAACATCAACCATAAACATCATGTCTGTTTAGGTAAGGACTCACATAAATAGTTATCTAACACAACTTTTATTCAGCTGGTCAATAGGTGTGTATAAATAGGTGTGTAATAACAGGTGTGTGTAAATAGGTGTGTGTAAATAGGTGTGTATAATAGGTGTGTATAATAGGTGTGAATAAATAGGTGTGTATAAATAGGTGTGTAATAACAGGTGTGTGTAAATAGGTGTGTAAAATAGGTGTGAATAAATAGGTGTGTATAAATAGGTGTGTAATAACAGGTGTGTGTAAATAGGTGTGTGTAAATAGGTGTGTATAATAGGTGTGAATAAATAGGTGTGTAAACAGGTGCGTAATAACAGGTATGTGTAAATAGGTGTGTATAAATAGGTGTGTAAACAGGTGTATATAATTACAGATGTGTATAAATAGGTGTGTCTAGATAGATGTGTGTATAAATAGGTGTGTATAATAGGTGTGAATAAATAGGTGTGTAAACAGGTGCGTAATAACAGGTATGTGTAAATAGGTGTGTAAACAGGTGTATATAATTACAGGTGTGTGTAAATAGGTGTGTATAAACTGGTGTGTATTAGGTAAGTGTAAATAGGTGTGTGTTAACCAGTGTCTATTAGGTATGTGTAAATAGGTGTGTGTTAACAGGTGTGTATAAATAGGAGTGCATAAGTAGGTGTGCATATAGATAGGTGTGTATATAAATCGGTGTGGGTATGAAAATGTGTGTGTATAAAGAAATATCTCTGGACCTTTTGAATCATAACTGAACATAAAGGAGGTGTGGTTGTTGTTGAACGCCCCCCAGGGTCCTCGTGATTCTGATGATGTTTAGGAACACGTGAGTTAAGCCTTCAGGAGAAATGGCAGAATAAAGAGAAAACGAGACTCAATAGCTTCAATAACAATCTGTTCTGTGTTGTTTTAGTAATCATTAGAAGCCAGAGTCAAAACTAACTCTGATTAAGGTTTAATCGTAGCAGCAGCTGTCTGACGAATCTCTGATGGTCTGAATCAGAACCTTCTGATGTTCTCCTTGGGCCTTGCCTCCTGCTGAGAAACGTTCCTCAATAATTCACACAGTGATGATCTAACAGCGAAAGGTGAGACGTGGAATGATGAGGCGTCACCGCCTTGCCTCTGTCCACCAGCAGAACCGTCATCAATAAATCAGGACCTCCTGGAGGAGCACAACCAGGTCCAGCGACGCCCCTCCGCTGGTGGAGGGGCGTAATGAGATGCAGCTTTATTGACTGAAGGAAGGTTTGATGACAGGAAGTCATTATGTCACTGCTGACCTAAAGGTGACCCGTTATGGGGAAGAACAGGGACACAAAGGTTCTCCACGCCCACTGAACATGGATAAAGGTTAGCAGAGCCGATGGAGCTCCAGAACATGATGCCCGAGGACACGAGAAGCAACAATTACACGAGTGACACGGACTTCATGACCTCTGACCCTCAGACATATGCTTCTGTCACTCTGGAGAAGAGTTAAAGCTGCTGCTTCTCCTCCTCTCAGGAGATGATGTCATGTCCATGATGGATTAATTAGAAGAATCCATTAAATATCCCGAAATGTAGATCTGCATCCAAAAAGCAGCTGGTGATCGGAATGAAAATTCCTACTTTTTTAGGTTTGGAAACAGATTTAGTGTTTTATTTATTCTTTGATGTATAAGTTTTTATTCCCAGGATCATGAATCTAAAGTTTTTTTATCGTATTCAGTTCTTCTGGATTAAATCGGTATTGGCCCTCAAAACCAGAGCATCTCTGGTATCCATGATCCAATCTGATCCCCAGAACCATCCCTCAGGTTCAGCTTTGGATCCTGAATCTGATTCAGAACCAGCCTCAGACGCTGGCCCGCAGAACTCCCACACACTCGGAACATTATGTAACAGAGTCAGCGAACGCTGCTCAGACGGGTTCTGGTGCTTCACACAGAGGAAACATCAGAACCCACCTGATCGGGTCCCCAGCAGCTCCAGGGTTCTCATCCCAACATCAGGACCACTAAAGGAACCGCCGCGCTGCTCCTGATGCTCCACAGGTTGTGTTTTTATTCCTGCATCAGCTGCAGAAGAAGAAAACATCCCTGAACGCAGCCAGATCAGATCTGTTCCTGTCCTAGAAAACAAGCAGCTGAAGGAACATGATGCTTTCTATCAGCGTGTGCGGGTTGCCACGGCAACGGCAGTGATTTGTTTTAAATTCAGTTAAACCCACCCCTCTTCCTGCTGGTGCTAACAGACGCTTCGTGTCAGTCTGCAGAAAACAGAATAATCACAAATCTGAGTTTTTTTCACCTCTGGTTTTTACAGTTGAATTGTTTTGGTTTAGATTCGTCTTTTATTTTTTCATTTGAAGATCTCAAAGCTGAAGGTTAGAATAAAACCCAAAAAACAGATAAGTATCGTAAATACGGGCTGATATTTACTCTGTTTTATGTGGAAACAAACGCCAGCAGCTGGTTTCTGAACACGCCTTCATGTGTGAATGATTTATAAACTCAGACTGACAGAATTATCGGTTAATTAATCACCTCTTTCTGAGAACTAGCGGCTGCGTTGGACCAACTGGTTCTCCAGCTTCAGGTTTTGTCCTGATGTGGGACAGGGTGCAGCTAAAGGGTCAGCTTCAGCAGCTAGCAGCTGAGTATCTCAGATATATGAGAAAAGGGACAGAAAACAGAAAAAGATGCTGCTAAATACTAAAATGACTTCTAATTCTGCAGATTAATATCAGGTCTGCAGCTGATCCTGTGTTTATCGATGCTTATGCGTGTAAACGTTATTTATTTTGCAGCTGAAACCAACTTTTAAGGAACAAAATCTTGCCGTGTGAATAAGAACAACCAAAATTTAACATAAAATTTGAAAATGATTTTTTTAAACATTTGTTCATTCATTGATGTCAGCTGGGATTACTAAAAATATCTGCTGAAAAATCTATCTGATAACGTTCAAAACGTTCTTTTAAAAGCTCAACGTTATCTGAAAAGTTGGAGTTAGGGTTAAAATATCCAACACAAGAAATAAAATAAAAATAATTTGGTAAAAGTTACTTAAAACCTTTACCTGGACGTCTGTTACTAAAAGTGACATTAATGAGGAAAACAAAAGAACTGATATAAATAGGCCTATTCAAAAAAATGTTTAGATATTTATTTTCAAATAAGTTTTAGAAATAATTATACAGAAGAATGTAAATATAAGACAGAAATAAATGTGTGTGTGATGCCGAGATCAGAAGTGAGTCAGAACCGCACCGATCCAGGTTCTAAAGGCCGATACCAGCTCATCAGAGGTCCCAAACATGAGCCATGGGGCATTCATGGACCAGGGAAATGTTGGACTTTTTAATACTGCTTGGTAATGGTGCATTCATGAACCAAGATATGTAAAAATATCTGATTTAAGTACAGATCAGCTGATTTCTTGGTGCATCAGTTGGAGCTGATGTTGGTTCTTAAGTGGGTCATAACTAGTGTGTGTGTGTGTGCATGCATGTGTGTATGTGTGTGTTCGTGTGCATGTGTGTGTGTGAATGCATTTGTGTATGTGTGCATGTGTGTGTTCGTGTTTGTGTGTTCATATGTGTGTGTGTGTGTGTGTGTGTGTGGGTTCTTGTACTTACTTACTTACTGAGAACCAAAACAAGTTTTAACCAACAGAGTGAGGACATTTTTCTGGTCCTCACGCTTTTAAATGCTTACCAGTTGGGTTTAGAGGTATAGTGTGAATTAGGTTTTTGTTGAGGTTAGGGTATGGGTTAGGGTATGGGTTAGGACTAAAATGAAAAAAAAAAAATAAGAATGAAAGTCAATGGATGGTCCTCACTATGATAGAAGGACAGACTGTGTGTGTGTGTGTGTGTGTGTGTGTGTGTGTGTGTGTGTGTGTGTGTGTAACCTTCATGCTGGAGGAAAGCAGCTCTTCTTCTGTCCTGCTTACACTAATTGGATTGATGTTGATGCTTTAATTGGGGCGGTCAGCTGGTCAGAACCAGGACTGACTGACCTCCTGGACCCGCTGGTTCTGCAGCAGACTGGAGGTTCTGTGGTGTGGAACTGGGTCTGTTTGGGACAACATGAAGAGGATGGCCTACATTTGGATTTCCCTGTTGCTGCTGGCGGCTCCAGCGGGTCAGAACCAGCTGATGCACCGAAGCTCAGCTGTGCTGTTGATTAATGACGGGAACCCCACAACTCCACGAGCCTTTCCTCCAGAACCGAGCTGCACAATGAGCACATGATCCGAATTCAGGTTCTGATGGTTCTGGACTTCCTGTTTGGTCCTTTGTGTTCATCAGGAACCAGCTGTGCGTCTCCAGACGCGCTTTCTGAGCACCGGAGTGACGTAATAAACGGCTGAGTGGTACCTGACAACAGAACCTGCACTGAAGGAGGCTCGGATAGAGCTGCTTCAGACCCGAACACCGAACCTGTTCAGGTTCGGGTGAATATAACGGAGAACAACACCGGCGCGCGTTTATTGTGGCTATTTCTTACCGTACAAGGTGTTTCTGGTGATCTGGCCGCCCATGTCTTTATCCTCCAGCTGTCGGTGGCTCTCCGGTGTTCTAACAAAACATCCCACCCATCAGAACACCGGTCCGCACGCGCTCGTGGCCCAGCCCGCCGCTCGTGACATGATTACATCCAGAGGCGGTTTCTCTCCTCCGAGCGGATTCAGACGCTGGGTCGGTGTGAGCGACACACACCTCCGGGTTCCGAGCGCGGAGGGAGAGGGACGCGCGTCCGTGAAGGCAACGCCCCCCCACCCGCCTCCTCATTCACCGAGCTCCGGTCCTCCCCTCCCCTCCCCTCCCCGGTCCCGCTCACTCAGACCGAAATTTACATAAAAGGAGGAGACTCTCTAGCGCCGTTAACGCTGTCGCTGCCGCAGCGCGCGGTGAGCGCGCAGCGTGCGTGGAGGAGAAACGAGCGGATCAGATACAACAACAACAACAACAACAACAACAACAATGATAATAATAACGATGATAATAATAATAATAATAATAATAATAATAATAATAATAATAATGATAATAATGATAATAATGATAATAATAATAATAATAATAATAATAATAATGATAATAATAATAATAATAATAATAATAATAATAATAATAATAATAATAATAATGATAATAATAATAATAATAATAATAATGATGATGATAATAATAATAATAATGATAATAATAATAATAATAATAATAATAATAATAATAATATAACTGATTGGGCTGTGTGTGTTTTTAGATATTCAAATATTGGGTCATATTATTCATAAGAGGAGCTATTTGGCTACTTCCGCAGCAGGAACTCAGAACATCCTTTGATCCTTCACAATAAGAGTCTCAAACAAACATCTGAAGCTTCTAAAAACGTTGCTTATATATTTTTTTCAAGGAAACTCACAGGTTGGAACATTCCATTACAATACTTGAGTTTTTTTTTTTACAGCATTTTAATTTCATTTACAACACAGCAACTACATTGTCTGTGACAGTAAAAGTCCCAGCATTCCTTGCAGGAATCCTTATTTGAGGATCAGCTGAGCGGAGATCATCCTCTCTGACTCTAGAAACTTGTGTTGAGAAAATAAAATATTGAGTGAGTTTAAAAACACAAAACTATATTTCTAGTATTTGTTTTTTTAAGATAAATGTTAGATTTGAAGTTGCTTCACATTGTGGGAATGTTAGCTTGTGTCCTCCTGCAGCAGGTAGGAGACCAACTCCTTACACCTGAAACAGTCTTTAGAATGCAAACTTTATCTGAGAGGAACACGTAAAAGTCTAAACGTAATCGTTTAAAAATACGATAGCGACACAAGTCTGAGTCTAAGAATGGATCAGATCCTTGGGAGAGCAGCTTCAGGCCTCTGGCAGGCAGAGCGGTGACCCTTCAGGAGTCAGGCCTCTGACAGGAGCTGTCATCACGTATCTGGAGCCTCACACTGCAGGCCCGGTGCTGCAGGCACAGCCACTCTCAGATAAGGCTGCCGTCTGAAGGACGGCTGGAGGGGAGGAGATATCCAGAGGTGGAACCGTTCAGTTTATGGAAAATGTAGAAATGTTACAGGAATTCTCAGGTGTTCAAAAGTTCTGTGTGATGGATCTCTAACATGCAGGGATGCTGTTTCCTGGTTTTCCATTTTAAATAAAGGAGATAACCTCCTGGTTCAGACAGAAACTACAGGAAAAGTTCTATTTGAACAGAATGGTCTGGAGACGAGAACGTCACTGGAGACAAGTTGGAAATTTGACCTTATTTGAACGGGAAGCATTGGGAACCACTGGTGCAGAGGCAGGTAGAGGTAAAGGTGATGCGCAATTATCAATACCATTATCGGTATTGGCCTGATACTGTGTGTGTCATAAAAACTGGCTGATACCACACAACTGATACTGATTACGTGGGTCTGCGATGGTGGACGTTAGGGGAAGGTTGAGTGATGGCAAAAGTAGCGGCTGAGAGGTTTTTCTTCCGGTTTAGTCTGGTTTCTACTAGTTCAAGCCCGGGTCACTTGTTGGATGACTTAGCACACCTAGGTGGGCTCAGAGAGCAGTATTTACAGACGCTTAGTGTTAGCTAGCTTAGGAACGTTAGCTTGCATCCTCCCTGCTGCTGTTCACCGATGTAAACAAGTTACCGACTTTGCTAGAATTCACTCCCCTGGATTTATAACTTTATGTGATAAACAGCATCTCACTTTACACTGGAGCTGATTAAAAAAGCCTGAAAAAGTCCAGATCCCTTCCAGCTCCTGGCCGGGTCAACGGGGTCAGCTGCTCACACCGGGGCGGGGGGGAAATAACGGCGATGCTCATGATGCTAAATAAATAACACAATTGTCACACATGAAATTTACCCGGTAACGAGTGTTTGCTGCAAATCCACACACACTTTGATCGACAGCTGTTGTCCAGCCGCGTCTTCTGTCTCCATCAAAGTTATTCCACATAAAGAAAGTTGGTTTTACACTCTCGTCTGTTTGTGCCGATAACAAGCAAGCTATTTCCATTTTACGATGAAACCAACAAAATAAAAGCCACATAAAGCTACAAACTAGCATGCTCTGGACTTTTAACGGACAAAAGCCGTTCCTGTCACATCCATCCTGGTAAAAGAGGCGTTGCCATGAGCGTGACGTCACGTGCAACGCGTCCAAGGGGAAATATTCCAATTGAGTAAACTGCACAAATCTGAGCGACATAAAATAGAAGAACAAGAGCAAAATAACCAGGTTAAGGCTGGGCGAGTTGTGGGCTGGAAGCCAATTTAACCTAACTGGTAAACTCCCAGATGGACTTCGTTTATGATGGTGCCCTGAAAACTGCTGTCGTGTGTAAAATATCCTGAGAGGGATTCTGTTAGCTCTATAAAAGGTTAATCCTATAAAAGCATTTTAGAATAAAAACATGAGCATTTTTCCAGAAAATCAAACTGTTTCAAATTATTTGCAAGGAGTCAAATGGCATTCATTAGTACTTGTATCAGTACTCGGAACAGGCAAATACTCCAAAGTAAGTACTTGTACTCTGTTTGAAAATATCTGGTATTGGTGCATCCCTAGTTTCAAGCACTGTGTTCAGGCAATACCGGGAATGCTGCAGAATTAGGAATACCAGGAATGCTGCAGAGCAATTTTTGTGTTGATGTGTGATTTCCATTCTGTAAAATGTGATTAAACCATCTGGTCATGAAGAAACTAACCATGTTCTCAGTATATTACTGTGTCTATTCTGGTTATATTTAACAGATTTACTCATTTTAACAGTAAACTGGCGTTCCCGGGAGCGGTTGGGATGAGTCAGATCCTATGAGCCCGTGCCCAAGAAGCCCTCTAGGTTTATTGGTAATAAAACAAAAATAGGTTTTATATAAGGATTAATATAGTCAGATGATGTCTAACATTTTATTTTTTTAATTTTTAACAGTTCAAACAGACAAAAATCCCACATAAAAACAAATTATCATCATTCATTCAAAATATTTGGCCTCATTATATAAAACTCTAGTTGGTAATTTGTCTTTTTAGCGATAAATCCAACATCCTGCTTCTCTGATTGAGCGAAAACAGCTGATTCTGTTCTTTGTTTAAATTCTGCAGGTAATGATATTTACATGGACCCGTTCTCCATCCATAACAAATAGTCCGACCTGTTCGGGACACTTATCAAAATCGAATCAGGAGGTATAGTCAGGGCACATGTGGCGTGCAGGTTTGAGGTGAAGCTGCGTTCAAGCTGCTCCTCTGCTGGAGGTTAGGGTTCGGGATCGCGTGGATCAGATCTCCCAACACTTCCATGAGTTATAGAGAGATTTCTGTTTCACTGCCAGTCCAGTAACTCCAGCTGTTACTAGCTCAGACATGAATGCATTTATAGATTTTTGTTTCCGTAAATAAAAGCAGCGGCTGGAAACCGGCCAGGAGGAAACATCAGACTGTTGCGTCACGCTCAGAGGAAAGGCCTGATGAAAAGTGCACTTCCCCTGCTTTCTGGACATGAATGCATCGCTAGAACATCCTTCCTTTGTGCAGTACCTTTCTGCTTCCTGTTTTATTAATGCTAACAGCACTCTGCTGGCTGTAAACCTCACAACAACACAAAGAAAGACTGCTTCGGCCTGCAGGTCACTGAGCAGTTTGATTCAGGTTCATCCCTCAGGGTCACAACAGAAAACAGCATTACGTAACTCACTCCTGTGATGTGGTTTAGCTCCCCTTTCACTGCTCAGCTGGTCTAAAATAAAAACCTCAGTTATGCTCGCCTCACCGTGCAGACGTTATTACACTCTGTTTTACTGGAAGAGACGTTTCTCTGCACAGTAAAATGTGAAATATAGATTTAGGAATAAGTTCTAAGGGTGTGAGCGTAGCTTCAGACCTAAACCACCACATCGGCTTTGAGATCAGATGAAGAGCTGCAGCTTTGATGCCAAAACTGTTTGAGAAGAGAAAAGAGAACCAAGATCAACAGAAATGTTAAAGCTGCTGCCAGTGGTTCATCAGGGTCACCATGGTAACCACCAGGGAGGCGGGGAGTGCCGACAACGGTCCTAGAGCACTCCGACCATTCTGGGATTCTCCAGAACTCACAGATGCTGATGGCTCCTCTGAGGACACCTTCAGTGTGAGACACAACAGGTGGAAGAAGACTCACACACACACCAACGTTTACCTGAATGATGACATCAGAGTGACACCATCAGATAGCAGATAAAGAAAACCAAACATCCTCCAATTTAAGTTGTGATCAAAGAGATTCGAACACAGGTCATGGAAAATCCAGCTTCCTGTGACCCGTTTAAACTCCGGATGCTGTTTCTACTGGAAAGTCTACCTGAGACCTTCAAAGGGGGCGGGGCTTTCTCACCTGGTTTATGTTAACCAGGGTTTTTCAACCCTAGTCCTTTAGGGCTGTTACCTGCACAAACACGGGTTTTTGAGGAACCTGATCACCTGAGTCAGCCCTTGAATCAGGTGTGTTGGAGCAGGTGAACATGCAGACGCCCTCTTGGTGTCCACAAGGACTTCTATCACAGGTTTGGTGATTTTTGTCTCCACCGTACCTCCGTTCTGGTGCATTCATTCTGTTTATGAAGGTAAAATATGATCAGATTTATTTAGTTTTAACACATTGTTGTGTTTGTACCATAAAACGTCAGCCTGCATGTTGACAGCAGCTGGTTCTGGGAGCTCACCAGGGTTCCTACAGCAACTCTTCACTTCACACAACTCATCTCATATTCACTAGACTGGAGGGCACGTCTCTCTCCCCGTCAGTCCAGCGGAGCTGCGTCTGTGGTAACAAATAGAAACTAGACAACAGAGAGAGGAGCTTAGTCATCTGAGCTCCAGCATGCCGGCCGTCCGACAACAACACGACATTCTGTCAGCGGGACGAGGCCGGCTGCTTCTTCATAAGTGATCCGACCAGGAGTGAAAGGGAATCTGTCGGCAGATGCCAAGTGGCAGAGAGGTCGGAGGAGCGGTCGGTATTGTCCCAGAGCGCCTTTAGGCAAGAGAGCAAACAAAAGCTCCCATTCACCCCTGGAGCGCCGTCTGGATCCGTACGGGAGTGAAAAACAGACAGAAAGTAAGAAATGAAGGTTTTGTAAGAGATGAGAAGAGTAAAGGTGAGAAATGAAGAACATCTGGAATGATGATCCTCTCCTACTTTCATAAATTCAACCTATTTTGAGACGAACCCCCAGCAGCTCTGCAGATAACTACACTCTTAGTTATTAGCAAAGGTGAGAGCTGGTTGGAGGGCACAGGATGTCGGGGATAATGCAGTGCTCTTCATCAGAGCCGGAGCAGAAGAAGTGGAGAGGTGATAATTAGATCTGTCACTCTGCTTTAATATCTCCNCACACACACACACACACACACACACGTAGGAACAGGAGAAGAAGCAGTGTTGAGCCTAAGCTCAGACACTAAAACCTCGTTTCATTTTCAAACTATAAATATTAGCTCATCAATAATTACAAACGTTCCAACCAGCCTGCAGCCGATGACAGACATTTCCATCCCACCCAGTCACGGTGGGGAAACAGATCCCTCACACGTGGGACAGGTGGTGCTGCTCAGGTGGTTCAGGAGGAACCCGACTCCTTGTTCTGCCGCGGTTCAGAGAGTAACTGTAGCTGCTGCTCTACCTGGAGACAGGTAACAGGAATTTACTGCAGGCTCATCACTCATCAGGTCTGAAACGCTGCTAGGCAACGTCCTGATAGGTCTGTTTGTTCAGTCAGCGTGCACGGATAGATGACCCGTTTCCATGGTGACGCTACAACAAGGTGTGTATTCTGGGGGGGTCAGAGGAGCATCAGCTGATTTTTATTCAGACCTGCAAACCTCTGCAAAGCTGAGCTGCAACGATACAAATGTAGTATCATAATGTTTTTGCCTGAGTGACTCAGCTAAAGATCTGCTGAATCAGAGTGGATTTTAATAAACACTAACAATAATAATAATAATAATAATAATAATAATAATAATAATAATATGTATTTTACGTCTATGTATAATTTTAATGATCTAATAAGGGAATTTTCATTAATACTTTAGAGTTTAGTGAATTTAGGACATGCGAGGATAAAAACTAAAGCACAAATAAACGCTGCAAGACCTTTATTAGTCAAATAAATATTCGACACATCTTTTAGATTTCCTTTTCAGTTTCTCTGTCCTGCTGATTATTAGAAGGTTTGAGATGATTTTTGATTTAATAAACTCGTGAATCAGAGTTCACCGATGATACAAACAGGTCAGATCTTATTTAGATCAGCAGTAACCTTTTCTTGAGCAGGACAGCGTGCACGTCCAGTAGGACAGCGTGCACGTCCAGTAGGACAGCGTGCACGTCCAGTAGGACAATATGCACTTCCAGTAGGACAGCATGCACGTCCAGTAGGACAATATGCACGTCCAGCAGGACAACGTGCACGTCCAGTAGGACAATATGCACGTCTAGCAGGATCAGCGTGCACGTCCAGCAGGACAACGTGCACGTCCAGCAGGACAACGTGCACGTCCAGCAGGACAGCGTGCACCTCCAACAGGACGGCGTGCACGTCCAGCAGGACAGCGTGCACGTCCAGCAGGACAACGTGCACGTCCAGCAGGACAGCGTGCACGTCCAACAGGACGGCGTGCACGTGGCTGCAGGAAGCAGACTCATTATTTAGAACTCTGTGTTCTCCATCATTCATTTATTTGAACTCATTAACATGCATGAAGTAATCTGTTCCTGTTTTTAGGATCTGTTTTTAATTCCAGTTCTGATTCTTGTCGGATCATAAATTTTCCATGAGACAAAAAAAACTAATCATAAACAAGAGATAAACTGTTGTTGATGTTCTATAAAATGCAGCTTCAAACAAACAAAAACACCTGTTTAACAATAGAAAGAATAACAACAACAATAATAGAGATCCTTCTGTAGTAAAATCTATTTATGAACAATATTACATTATTTTTATGTATAAACACAGTTATCTATCAGGAACCAGGACCACTGGGATTTACCCTCAAACTGGACCAGGATCTGGATCCAAGAGCTTTTCTGCCTCGGTGAGCGCACCAGATAGTTTATTATGATCAGTGGAGATTTATTATTTTACATTAGAAACCTTCAGAATTATAAACTTTGATCTATAGCCGAGTCTTTCTGATTCTCTAAAGCGTTTAAGGTCCAGAGTTCACATTTTAAAGAGGCAACAGCAACAGGAAGGAGACTTCAGCTGTTTAGTGGTTGTTAGTGTTACTTTGATCACAATAGAACCAATAACATCAACCATAAACATCATGTCTGTTTAGGTAAGGACTCACGTAAATAGTTATCTAACACAACTTTTATTCAGCTGGTAAATAGGTGTGTATAAATAGGTGTGTAATAACAGATGTGTGTAAATAGGTGTGTGTAAATAGGTGTGTATAATAGGTGTGAATAAATAGGTGTGTATAAATAGGTGTGTAATAACAGGTGTGTGTAAATAGGTGTGTGTAAATAGGTGTGTATAATAGGTGTGAATAAATAGGTGTGTAAACAGGTGCGTAATAACAGGTATGTGTAAATAGGTGTGAATAAAAAGGTGTGTAAACAGGTGCGTAATAATAGGTATGTGTAAATAGGTGTGTATAAATAGGTGTGAATAAATAGGTGTGTAAACAGGTGCGTAATAACAGGTATGTGTAAATAAGTGTGAATAAATAGGTGTGTATACAGGTGCGTAATAATAGGTATGTGTAAATAGGTGTATAAAAAGGTGCGTAATAACAGGTATGTGTAAATAGGTGTGAATAAATAGGTGTGTAAACAGGTGTATATAATTACAGGTGTGTGTAAATAGGTGTGTAAACAGGTGTATATAATTACAGGTGTGTGTAAATAGGTGTGTAAAAGTAAGTGTGTATAAATAGGTGTGTCTGGATAGATGTGTGTATAAATAGGTGTGTGTTAACCGGTGTCTATTAGGCATGTGTAAATAGGTGTGTAAACAGGTGTATATAATTACAGGTGTGTGTAAATAGGTGTGTAAAGTAAGTGTGTATAAATAGGTGTGTCTAGATAGATGTGTGTATAAATAGGTGTGTGTTAACCGGTGTCTATTAGGTATGTGTAAATAGGTGTGTGTTAACCGGTGTCTATTAGGTATGTGTAAATAGGTGTGTGTTAACCGGTGTCTATTAGGTATGTGTAAATAGGTGTGTGTTAACAGGTGTGTATAAATAGGAGTGCATAAGTAGGTGTGCATATAGATAGGTGTGTATATAAAGAGGTGTGGGTATGAAAATGTGTGTGTATAAAGAAATATCTCTGGACGTTTTGAATCATAACTGAACATAAAGGAGGTGTGGTTGTTGTTGAACGCCCCCCAGGGTCCTCGTGATTCTGATGATGTTTAGGAACACGTGAGTTTAGCCTTCAGGAGAAATGGCAGAATAAAGAGAAAATGAGACTCAATAGCTTCAATAACAATCTGTTCTGTGTTGTTTTAGTAATCATTAGAAGCCAGAGTCAAAACTAATTCTGATTAACGTTTAATCGTAGCAGCAGCTGTCTGACGTATCTCTGATGGTCTGAATCAGAACCTTCTGATGTTCTCCTTGGGCCTTGCCTCCTGCTGAGAAACGTTCCTCAATAATTCACACAGTGATGATCTAACAGCGAAAGGTGAGACGTGGTGATGAGGCGTCGCCGCCTTGCCTCTGTCCACGACCAGAACCGTCATCAATAAATCAGGACCTCCTGGAGGAGCACAACCAGGTCCAGCGACGCCCCTCCGCTGGTGGAGGGGCGTAATGAGATGCAGCTTTATTGACTGAAGGAAGGTTTGATGACAGGAAGTCATTATGTCACTGCTGACCTAAAGGTGACCCGTTATGAGGAAGAACAGGGACACAAAGGTTCTCCACGCCCACTGAACATGGATAAAGGTTAGCAGAGCCGATGGAGCTCCAGAACATGATGCCCGAGGACACGAGAAGCAACAATTACACGAGTGACACGGACTTCATGACCTCTGACCCTCAGACATATGCTTCTGTCACTCTGGAGAAGAGTTAAAGCTGCTGCTTCTCCTCCTCTCAGGAGATGATGTCATGTCCATGATGGATTAATTAGAAGAATCCATTAAATATCCCGAAATGTAGATCTGCATCCAAAAATCAGCTGGTGATCGGAATGAAAATTCCTACTTTTTTAGGTTTGGAAACAGATTTAGTGTTTTATTTATTCTTTGATGTATAAGTTTTTATTCCCAGGATCATGAATCTAAAGTTTTTTTATTGTATTCAGTTCTTCTGGATTAAATCGGTATTGGCCCTCAAAACCAGAACATCTCGGGTATCCCATGATCCGATCTGATCCCCAGAACCATCCCTCAGGTTCAGCTTTGGATCCTGAATCTGATTCAGAACCAGCCTCAGACGCTGGCCCGCAGAACTCCCACACACTCGGAACATTATGTAACAGAGTCAGCGAACGCTGCTCAGACGGGTTCTGGTGCTTCACACAGAGGAAACATCAGAACCCACCTGATCGGGTCCCCAGCAGCTCCAGGGTTCTCATCCCAACATCAGGACCACTAAAGGAACCGCCGCGCTGCTCCTGATGCTCCACAGGTTGTGTTTTTATTCCTGCATCAGCTGCAGAAGAAGAAAACATCCCTGAACGCAGCCAGATCAGATCTGTTCCTGTCCTAGAAAACAAGCAGCTGAAGGAACATGATGCTTTCTATCAGCGTGTGCGGGTTGCCACGGCAACGGCAGTGATTTGTTTTAAATTCAGTTAAACCCACCCCTCTTCCTGCTGGTGCTAACAGACGCTTCGTGTCAGTCTGCAGAAAACAGAA
>SSNS01000378.1:81718-89218 GCA_006937985.1 Aphyosemion australe
CCTCATTCACCGAGCTCCGGTCCTCCCCTCCCCTCCCCTCCCCGGTCCCGCTCACTCAGACCGAAATTTACATAAAAGGAGGAGACTCTCTAGCGCCGTTAACGCTGTCGCTGCCGCAGCGCGCGGTGAGCGCGCAGCGTGCGTGGAGGAGAAACGAGCGGATCAGATACAACAACAACAACAACAACAACAACAACAATGATAATAATAACGATGATAATAATAATAATAATAATAATAATAATAATAATAATAATAATGATAATAATGATAATAATGATAATAATAATAATAATAATAATAATAATAATGATGATGATAATAATGATAATAATAATAATAATAATAATAATAATAATGATGATGATAATAATAATAATAATAATAATAATAATGATAATAATGATAATAATAATAATAATAATAATAATAATAATAATAATAATAATGATGATGATAATAATAATAATAATAATAATAATAATAATAATAATAATAATAATAATAATAATAATGATAATAATAATAATAATAATAATAATGATGATGATAATAATAATAATAATGATAATAATAATAATAATAATAATAATAATAATAATAATATAACTGATTGGGCTGTGTGTGTTTTTAGATATTCAAATATTGGGTCATATTATTCATAAGAGGAGCTATTTGGCTACTTCCGCAGCAGGAACTCAGAACATCCTTTGATCCTTCACAATAAGAGTCTCAAACAAACATCTGAAGCTTCTAAAAACGTTGCTTATATATTTTTTTCAAGGAAACTCACAGGTTGGAACATTCCATTACAATACTTGAGTTTTTTTTTTTACAGCATTTTAATTTCATTTACAACACAGCAACTACATTGTCTGTGACAGTAAAAGTCCCAGCATTCCTTGCAGGAATCCTTATTTGAGGATCAGCTGAGCGGAGATCATCCTCTCTGACTCTAGAAACTTGTGTTGAGAAAATAAAATATTGAGTGAGTTTAAAAACACAAAACTATATTTCTAGTATTTGTTTTTTTAAGATAAATGTTAGATTTGAAGTTGCTTCACATTGTGGGAATGTTAGCTTGTGTCCTCCTGCAGCAGGTAGGAGACCAACTCCTTACACCTGAAACAGTCTTCAGAATGCAAACTTTATCTGAGAGGAACACGTAAAAGTCTAAACGTAATCGTTTAAAAATACGATAGCGACACAAGTCTGAGTCTAAGAATGGATCAGATCCTTGGGAGAGCAGCTTCAGGCCTCTGGCAGGCATAGCGGTGACCCTTCAGGAGTCAGGCCTCTGACAGGAGCTGTCATCACATATCTGGAGCCTCACACTGCAGGCCCGGTGCTGCAGGCACAGCCACTCTCAGATAAGGCTGCCGTCTGAAGGACGGCTGGAGGGGAGGAGATATCCAGAGGTGGAACCGTTCAGTTTATGGAAAATGTAGAAATGTTACAGGAATTCTCAGGTGTTCAAAAGTTCTGTGTGATGGATCTCTAACATGCAGGGATGCTGTTTCCTGGTTTTCCATCTTAAATAAAGGAGATAACCTCCTGGGTCAGACAGAAACTACAGGAAAAGTTCTATTCGAACAGAATGGTCTGGAGACGAGAACGTCACTGGAGACAAGGTGGAAATTTGACCTTATTTGAACGGGAAGCATTGGGAACCACTGGTGCAGAGGCAGGTAGAGGTAAAGGTGATGCGCAATTATCAATACCATTATCGATATCGGCTTGATACTGTGTGTGTCATAAAAACTGCCCTGATACCACACAACTGGATTACGTGGGTCTGTGATGGTGGACGTTACGGGAAGGTTGAGTGGATGGCAAAAGTAGCGGCTGAGAGGTTTTTCTTCCAGTTTAGTCTGGTTTCTACTAGTTCAAGCCCTTGTTGGATGATTTAGCACACCCGGGCTCAGAGAGCAGTATTTACAGAAGCTTAGTGTTAGCTAGCTTAGGAACGTTAGCTTACATCCTCCCTGCTGCTGTTCACCGACTTTGCTAGAATTCACTCCCCTGGATTTATAACTTTATGTGATAAACAGCATCTCACTTTACACTGGAGCTGATTAAAAAAGCCTGAAAAAGTCCAAATCCCTTCCAGCACCTGGCCGGGTCAACGGGGTCAGCTGTTCACACCGGGGCGGGGGGGAAATAACGGCGATGCTCATGATGCTAAATAAATAACACGATTGTCACACATGAAATTTACCCGGTAACGAGTGTTTGCTGCAAATCCACACACACTTTGATCGACAGCTGTTGTCCATCCGCGTCTTCTGTCTCCATCAAAGTTATTCCACATAAAGAAAGTTGGTTTTACACCCTCGTCTGTTTGTGCCGCTAACAAGCAAGCTATTTCCATTTTACGATGAAACCAACAAAATAAAAGCCACATAAAGCTACAAACTAGCATGCTCTGGACTTTTAACGGACAAAAGCCGTTCCTGTCACATCCATCCTGGTAAAAGAGGCGTTGCCATGAGCGTGACGTCACGTGCAACGCCTCCAAGGGGAAATATTCCAGTTGAGTAAACTGCACAAATCTGAGCGACATAAAATAGAAGAACAAGAGCAAAATAACCAGGTTAAGCCTGGGCGAGTTGTGGGCTGGAAGCCAATTTAACCTAACTGGTAAACTCCCAGATGGACTTCGTTTATGATGGTGCCCTGAAAACTCTGACACTCGAGCTGCTGTCGTGTGTAAAATATCCTGAGAGGGATTCTGTTAGCTCTATAAAAGGTTAATCCTATAAAAGCATTTTATAATAAAAACATGAGCATTTTTCCAGAAAATTAAACTGTTTCAAATTATTTGCAAGGAGTCAAATAGCCTTCATTAGTACTCGTATCGGTACTCGGAACAGGCAAATACTCCAAAGTAAGTACTTGTACTCTGTTTGAAAATATCTGGTATTGGTGCATCCCTAGTTTCAAGCACTGTGTTCAGGCAATACTGGGAATGCTGCAGAATTAGGAATACCAGGAATGCTGCAGAGCAATTTTTGTGTTGATGTGTGATTTCCATTCTGTAAAATGTGATTAAACCATCTGGTCATGAAGAAACTAACCATGTTCTCAGTATATTACTGTGTCTATTCTGGTTATATTTAACAGATTTACTCATTTTAACAGTAAACTGGTGTTCCCGGGAGCGGTTGGGATGAGTCAGATCCTATGAGCCCGTGCCCAAGAAGCCCTCTAGTTTTATTGGTAATAAAACAAAAATAGGTTTTATATAAGGATTAATATAGTCAGATGATGTCTAACATTTAATTTTTTTACTTTTTAACAGTTAAAACAGACAAAAATCCCACATAAAAACAAATTATCATCATTCATTCAAAATATTTGGCCTCATTATATAAAACTCTAGTTGGTAATTTGTCTTTTAGCGATAAATCCAACATCCTGCTTCTCTGACTGAGCGAAAACAGCTGATTCTGGTCTTTGTTTAAATTCTGCAGGTAATGATATTTACATGGACCCGTTCTCCATCCATAACAAATAGTCCGACCTGTTCGGGACACTTATCAAAATCGAATCAGGAGGTATAGTCAGGGCACATGTGGCGTGCAGGTTTGAGGTGAAGCTGCGTTCAAGCTGCTCCTCTGCTGGAGGTTAGGGTTCGGGATCGCGTGGATCAGATCTCCCAACACTTCCATGAGTTATAGAGAGATTTCTGTTTCACTGCCAGTCCAGTAACTCCAGCTGTTACTAGCTCAGACATGAATGCATTTATAGATTTTTGTTTCCGTAAATAAAAGCAGCGGCTGGAAACCGGCCAGGAGGAAACATCAGACTGTTGCGTCACGCTCAGAGGAAAGGCCTGATGAAAAGTGCACTTCCCCTGCTTTCTGGACATGAATGCATCGCTAGAACATCCTTCCTTTGTGCAGTACCTTTCTGCTTCCTGTTTTATTAATGCTAACAGCACTCTGCTGGCTGTAAACCTCACAACAACACAAAGAAAGACTGCTTCGGCCTGCAGGTCACTGAGCAGTTTGATTCAGGTTCATCCCTCAGGGTCACAACAGAAAACAGCATTACGTAACTCACTCCTGTGATGTGGTTTAGCTCCCCTTTCACTGCTCAGCTGGTCTAAAATAAAAACCTCAGTTATGCTCGCCTCACCGTGCAGACGTTATTACACTCTGTTTTACTGGAAGAGACGTTTCTCTGCACAGTAAAATGTGAAATATAGATTTAGGAATAAGTTCTAAGGGTGTGAGCGTAGCTTCAGACCTAAACCACCACATCGGCTTTGAGATCAGATGAAGAGCTGCAGCTTTGATGCCAAAACTGTTTGAGAAGAGAAAAGAGAACCAAGATCAACAGAAATGTTAAAGCTGCTGCCAGTGGTTCATCAGGGTCACCATGGTAACCACCAGGGAGGCGGGGAGTGCCGACAACGGTCCTAGAGCACTCCGACCATTCTGGGATTCTCCAGAACTCACAGATGCTGATGGCTCCTCTGAGGACACCTTCAGTGTGAGACACAACAGGTGGAAGAAGACTCACACACACACCAACGTTTACCTGAATGATGACATCAGAGTGACACCATCAGATAGCAGATAAAGAAAACCAAACATCCTCCAATTTAAGTTGTGATCAAAGAGATTCGAACACAGGTCATGGAAAATCCAGCTTCCTGTGACCCGTTTAAACTCCGGATGCTGTTTCTACTGGAAAGTCTACCTGAGACCTTCAAAGGGGGCGGGGCTTTCTCACCTGGTTTATGTTAACCAGGGTTTTTCAACCCTAGTCCNTTGAGGGCTGTTACCTGCACAAACACGGGTTTTTGAGGAACCTGATCACCTGAGTCAGCCCTTGAATCAGGTGTGTTGGAGCAGGTGAACATGCAGACGCCCTCTTGGTGTCCACAAGGACTTCTATCACAGGTTTGGTGATTTTTGTCTCCACCGTACCTCCGTTCTGGTGCATTCATTCTGTTTATGAAGGTAAAATATGATCAGATTTATTTAGTTTTAACACATTTTTGTGTTTCTACCATAAAACTTCAGCCTGCATGTTGACAGCAGCTGGTTCTGGGAGCTCACCAGGGTTCCTACAGCAACTCTTCACTTCACACAACTCATCTCATATTCACTAGACTGGAGGGAACGTCTCTCTCCCTGTCAGTCCAGCAGAGCTGCGTCTGTGGTCACAAATAGAAACTAGACAACAGAGAGAGGAGCTTAGTCATCTGAGCTCCAGCATGCCGGCCGTCCGACAACAACATGACATTCTGTCAGCGGGACGAGGCCGGCTGCTTCTTCATAAGTGATCCGACCAGGAGTGAAAGGGAATCTGTCGGCAGATGCCAAGTGGCAGAGAGGTCGGAGGAGCGGTCGGTATTGTCCCAGAGCGCCTTTAGGCAAGAGAGCAAACAAAAGCTCCCATTCACCCCTGGAGCGCCGTCTGGATCCGTACGGGAGTGAAAAACAGACAGAAAGTAAGAAATGAAGGTTTTGTAAGAGATGAGAAGAGTAAAGGTGAGAAATGAAGAACATCTGGAATGATGATCCTCTCCTACTTTCATAAATTCAACCTATTTTGAGACGAACCCCCAGCAGCTCTGCAGATAACTACACTCTTAGTTATTAGCAAAGGTGAGAGCTGGTTGGAGGGCACAGGATGTCGGGGATAATGCAGTGCTCTTCATCAGAGCCGGAGCAGAAGAAGTGGAGAGGTGATAATTAGATCTGTCACTCTGCTTTAATATCTCCAGACCTGCTTGGCCTACGGCTGGATTGTTGCAAAGAAAACCCTGATTGTCTCTGGTTCTGAGGAGCTGAAACGCCGTTTCAGCTCCATGCGATGCAGCGAAATGTGCAGGTGAGGAGTGACGGGTTTCAGCGGTGGCTGCCAGTCAGCTGATTCTTATTATCTATAAATACACGGGCCATTGTTGTGTGCTGTTTACGCCGGTATGAGAGCAGATTTTGTCTAGGAGAAGAGGAAACATCAGGGGGATGTTTGGGTCATTCTTCCATCAGCTGCCTACAGGTGATGGCACTCAAAGTGGGTGGAGGCTGTAGAACAGGAAGAAGTCCTGTGACTGGAACAGTCGTTACTTAGCCAGATCACGATATAAAAAAATAGCACCCCCTAGTGTCCGTTAGCGAAAGCAAAAGGGAAACTTATCTCCTCGCTGTGCGTTGGTCTTTTTAACACCTTAATCGAACTGCTGAAATGTCTCCTCAGCCTTCATTAGTGTCTACAGGAGCGGTTCATCACTACATCAAACACATCAGCTGTGTTCATGATCTAAAACATGCAGGAAACATGCTGGAAGCAGACTGCAGATCCAGGTATGTCGGCTAGAGACCGGACCGCCACTCTGAAGTTGCAAGTGCGGCATTCTGGCCACAGAGGGCGGTGGGGGTCTGAGTGACATTTCATTAACCCTGTAAAGGTAATTTTAGCACAAACTGACTCAAGAACATGATTTAAAAATATGAAAACATTGCATAGTATGGCTTTAAAGAGGAGAATTTGGTAAGGAAATTTCCATTGTAGTAGGATGCCACCAGTAGGAGGCAGTGTAGGACTGTGTAATCGTCCCAGGGCTTGTTTGCGTACATGTGAACACCAATACGTGTCCTGCTTCTAGGTTCCTAATGACGTAACACAGCTTAGTAGGGATGGGTACCTTTGACATCTGAATCGATACGGTACCAATTCCCGGTACCTACGAATCGATACCGGTACTTAACGGTACCTATTTTCGATACTTTAGAGTGTTTAATAATTATTTAAATCTCTTTTTTTATTAAAAATCTATTTTTTCTCAATATATAATCATATTTGATAAACATAATAAATAACATACAATTGATGATGCCTCACTTAGATCGTTGTCGCTGGTTTCATCATCACCCATTCACCCACCACATTTAGTAAAGCCAAACATTAGAGTGTGTTCGCTTTCTCCTAGTCGGAATTTCCAAGTTCTGAGGAGAAAGCGAACGCACCATTAGCGGAACAGGAGCTAAATAAAATATCAAGCTAACATTATGTTAAACAGTTTATTTACCTGCTGGAGCAGATTCAGATGATGATGCCTCACTTATAAAGTTGTCGCTGGTTTCTTCATCACCCATCCCATTTAGTGAAGTGGACCCAAACTTTAGAGCTCTTCCTCTCTGCCATGCTGCTTGCTCTGTTTACAGCTGGCTCTTGCGCCGGTGAAACACTTCTGGAGGGGGGAACACATATCGACATAACACCGGCGCTGCTGTCTATCTTGGCAAATTGCTGTCTCGCAAGTTCTCGTTATGAAGGTCAGGTACCGAAACAAGGCACCGTTTCATGTCACGTGAACCGGTACTCGGTCGATGCTACGGAATTCGGTCGGTGCCTTAAAAAGTACCGATTCTGGTACCCATCCCTACAGCTTAGTGAATGTTTTAACTGTGGTTCTTTTTAAAACACAGGTAGGAGATCTTATTACCTTTTTATGCTGACGTTTCGGCCATCGCTGTGGCC
>SSNS01000378.1:94218-97915 GCA_006937985.1 Aphyosemion australe
ACTCAGTGGGGTGGCACCCGGGGTGGCCAATCAGATTCCAAGGGTGGCATGTGCTACCCCAGGCCACTCCTTGGACACGCCCCTGCCCACGTTCCCCACGTTAAACGCCATTAAATCAGACATCCGTCATCATCTGCGACGACTGGCAGAATGCAGATGTTTTTAGGAGGGAAGGCGCTGCTGTGACAGGCAGAATAGTGGAGATAAACAGAGCTCTGATTCAGTCCTGCTTACTGTCAGCTGCAGGAAAGAAGACAAATACTGTCACCCAACGCCGGAGCCGCAGCAGCACCAACACGTCCCACCAAAACATTCATCAGAGTTTCACCGCTGCAGGAATAAAACACGCAGCACTTCATCACCGTCAGCAGAACTTCTGATTAAACATAAATCAGGCGAGTTTTAACGTAACAGGTTGTTTTCAGGAGCGAAAGCATTCATCATCATCACCTGAAGCAGCTCAGCGTGCATTAATAAGCCTCCTCGCCTCTCTGTTGTCTCGTATAAAGACTACACCGCCTGATGAGCTCACGCAGCTCAGAAAACTGTCTGTTCTGAGATTTTATTTATGCACATGAAGACAGAGTGCTGCCTTAAAGCACCTAAGGAGCTGGAATCCGCCCAGGAATCTGCAGCACCTCTCTGCGCTCCTGCTACTTATGTTCAGAGCGTTCGCCTGCTCTACTGTTACATAAGTACGTTCAAACCAGGAAAACTGGTCCCAGCAGCAGAAAGAGGAAGAGAAAATGGGTAAAATGGTTCCTGAATTCCTACTGGGGAACATTATTAGTGTCTTTTGACTCACCTCTGCTGTGCAGCTGCTGAAATATGGTCCATGAGCCTCTAATTTCAAAACAAATACAGAATCATTTCATTTAATGACTGTTCCCTACAGACGTCACGCATGCAGCTCTCATTAGACGTTGTCTTAAGTTCGTATGACTAAAAGTTTCCTTACAGCCTCTAAAGCTCGTAACGTGTTCGAGAAGTGTTGCCAAACCAGGACTGCTGGTTGTCTTTGGCACAAACTCCCACATTAAAACTCACTCAGATCTTATCTTTCCTCCGACTGGCCCTAAAGACCCGAACCAGGCAGCAAACGTCGTTACAGGATTTATGAAAACAAGGATTTAACGTTTTCAGCAGGTTTAAGAGAAAAGTCATGTTTTTAAAAGCTGTGTTATTGATAATAAGCATTTGTGAAGACGTGGGAGTTTTCTAAGTCCTATATTTGAGTCTGAATATTAGGAAAGTCTGAAATAATATTTTCATACAAGAAGGCCTTTCCAGGAATTTCCTGGAGCCGAATCATCTGGATCAGGAGGAGAAAATCCAGAAGTTTCAGAAAATAAGACTTCAGACTCCTGCATCGAGGAAGTCAGCATCTCTTACTGGGGGGGGGGGGGGGGGGGGGGGGGGGGCACCCAGCTGATCTCAGATCTGCAGACGCCTCTGCGAGCTACTCAGACACCCGCCCTCGTCTTCCTGAGAGGACTTCAGTGACGTCAGCTCCTCTTCATCTCAATCTGCCTTCATCTCTTGCTGATGCATCACTCTGGTAACCGTCACCATGGGAACTGTTGCACACATTACGGATGGTCGTCAAGGCAACCGTGCTGAATAACTCTTGTCCCGCCTCTCCCCACCCGACGCGCTCGCTCCTGCTGGACGCTGAGAGGATGCAAAGGGCCAAAGTGTGCACTCATGTTGATTATCTCAGAACCCCCCCCCAAATCCAGATGCAGCTCCAGGATGGGGGGGGGTGGACGTGGACTTTGTGTACTATACGTGATCAGATTACACCCAGGGGAGAGCGGCTCTGCCTGAACAGCTTTTGATTAAAGGTGGAGTTTTTTCCGTGTTCTGTGCAGCTCTAAACACACGTCAGGCTTCATTATGTTTCCTGGTGTTTGTATAAAACACACAACCTACGCCAGGGCCAGCCATCATTAATCACTTATTCATGTTTTCATCCTTTTGTTTGCTTCAAAACCAGAAAAACTTCAGTTTCAGTTCAATTAAAAACTATTTAAAGCCTGAAACATGAATTCCTAGAAATCTAGACCAACCGTAGCAGCAGCTTCACTGTAGCCTCAGCAGGTCTAGATAGGCCAGGCCAATCACAGTGCTGCTGGGTAGGCTTAGCAATAGAGCTGTGACGAAGAAAAACTACAAAGATGGTGTCATCTTAGGCAGAGGTGGAAAGTAATGAATTACATGTAATTGAATTACTGTAATTGAGTAGTTTTTTTGTGTATTTTGTACTTTTTAAGTAGTTTTTAAAATCTGTAATTTTACTTTTACTTAAGTACTTTTTTTGGTAAGTATTGTAATTTGCTACATTTTTATTCTTATGTGTTACTGAGTAAAAAAAAAAACAACATTCAGAAATACTGTGTCGGCTGACTGACTGCTCCATGGTCAGCACTGGATGAGTGACACAGAGAAGAGACAGTCGAGACAAGAGCATAGACATATATAAATGTAGAAGCCTCATTATTTCATTCATTTTCATTTCATTTATTAATTTATAGAGCACCTTCCACAACCTTTAGGAGAAGCCCAAGGTGCTGGACACCACACTAAAAAGCTATTGCATTAAAAGACACAAAAATTCATAAATGAAAATGAAAATAAAATAAAAACATAGTAAAAACATAATTAAAACAGCATAAAAACAGATAGAATAAAACCAACAACAATAAAATCAAGACCCCAATGGAGAAAATGCCTGGACATAATAATGGGCCTTCAGACGGGACTTAAAAATCTGAAGGGAAGGCGCCAGCCTAACAGTCAGAGGTAGACCATTCCATAAGGATGGTGCAAGCACTGCAAACGCACGATCTCCCCTTGATTTGCACCTGGAACGAGGGACCACCAATAATTCCTGGTCAACAGAGCGTGGAGAGCGGGTGGGGACATGCCTATGTAGTAATGCTGATAAATAGGCAGGAGCAGTACAGTGAAGAGCCCTAAAAGCATGAATCAGCACTTTAAACTTTGCTCTGTACTGCATGGGAAGCCAGTGTAGTTTCGTCAAGACCGGTGTAATAAGGTCATGGCGTCTTGTTCCTGTCAAAAACCTAGCAGCTGAGTTTTGGACCAGCTGTAGGCGAAGCAATCGCACCCTGACTCAGACCGGCATAAAGTGCATTGCAGTAGTCGAGTCTGGACAGGACAAAGGCATGAATAACAGACTGTAAATGCTCCCTGGACAGCAGGGGCTTGATCTTAGCTAGGCGTCTCAAATGAAAAAAAACTGGAAGGTACTACCATGTTAATTTGAGCATCAAATTTCAGTGAGGAATCAATTTTTACACCAAGATTGGTAACAATATTTCTCTCATACTGTGCCAAAGGGCCAAGGTCCACAGTGGAGGCTGCACCCACTAGCGTACCTGGACTGAGTACTATTACCTCAGTCTTATCACTGTTCAGATGCAGGAAGTTGGACGCCATCCAGGACGTGACATCATTTAAACAATCCAGAAGAGGAGAAATGGATCCACTAGCCCCTCGGCGGATAGGGAGATATAACTGACAGTCGTCAGCATATAGGTGGAATCTCACCCCATGTCGACGGAGTAGATTCCCCAGAGGCAGGAGATACAATGCAAACAATAGGGGGGCCAGGACAGATCCCTGTGGCACACCCCATTGCAGGTCCACCCAGGGTGATGATGCCTCACCCATC
>SSNS01000378.1:120909-153409 GCA_006937985.1 Aphyosemion australe
AGTTTTAATATTGAGCCTTTTACTTATTAGGGCAGCAGTAGCTCAGGAGGTAGAGCGGGTTGTCCAGTAATCGGAAGGTTGCAGGTTCGATCCCGGCTCCGGCCAGAGAGTGCTGCTGTGTGTCCTTGGGCAAGACACTTAACCCGCTTTGCCTGCTGGTGGTGGTCGGAGGGACTGGTGGCGCCAGTGCTCGGCAGCCTCGCCTCTGTCAGTGCGCCCCAGGGCAGCTGTGGCTACATCGTAGCTCATCCCCACCAGCGTGTGAATGGGTGAATTGAGTTGATTGTGTTGTGAAGCGCCTTGGGGGGTTGTAGAACCCTAAGAAGGCGCTATACAAATACAGGCCATTTACCATTTTTTACCATTTATTTAATTGTGTATATGTTGGTTAAATCAAATGTGTAAGTAAATTAGTACCTGTTAGCCACCAAAGCTGCAACTACTAAGCAACTAACCAACCATAGATAACTGGTTTGGATGTAAAAAACATTTTACATATCAGCCCAATAGCTACAATTAGTTGACTTACATTTAAAGTGGAAAATTGCCCTCGAAGTAGCTGCTGCTGGCTTCTGATCACATCTGTTTGAAAATACCGCACTGCATTCTGGGAAATTTTTGACCAAGAGAAGGCACCAAGGCACCTCTCATGTATCCTTGCTCAATTAGCTAAACGGCTAACAAACGGAGGACAGATGCCTTGGAAGCACATGAACATTGGAACCAATTGGAACACGCCTTGGCGTGACGCTAAGATGCGTGCATTAGTAATGTATTTTTTCTTTGTTTATTGCAGCTATGGTGATAAAACTTTTATAAAGATCTTCAGATAAGAAAAGCAAGCCTTGGATGAAGATTCTTGTTTTTGTTTTAGTCATGTGTCACTACACCTGACACATTTCTAATAATAATAATAATAATAAATAATACATTCCATTTATAATGCACTTGACATTACAGAAGAATCTCAAAGTGCTACAGAGTATGAGATAAAACAATCCCTAAAAGAAGAAAAATATCCATCTAAAAATCCACAAATAACATAAAATTCATCAAAAAAAAAAACTACACAAGTTGTGACAAATAAACTAAAATATCTCTAAAACTTTTCAGATCCGTCATATTTAAAATTTTTGAGAGAGAGGAGAAGTAGCTAAAGAGTTTGATGTATAATATGAGTAAGTGGCGGCTCGTCCATAGGGGGCGCTAGGGCGCCGCCCCACCAGTCTCACAGGAAGAGGAAGAAGAAGAGAGGAATCACAAAATGTATTTAAAAAACATAAAATTTAAACTAAACGATCTATACACCTTATGGGCTGTAAGCAGAGCTTAATTTGAGCCGGATCTTGCCGGAACAAGATCCGGGAACTCTCTTATTTTGAAGGGACGCGTTCCGGTAATTGTCTGCTAGGATCCGTTAACTCGCGCTGCTACCTCATGATTACAGTGGGTAAATGAGGACGCTGTGTTGGGCAGGGACTTCCGGGTGAGTGGTTCATTTGTCCAATCTCATACCTAAACTTTTCGCTTTTCGGCAAAATCGCCGTTTTTAAGCCAACTAAGCCGTTCTGGTTTCAGCAGTCAACAAGGGAAATAGGGGATTCATCTTGTTCACAAACGATCTTTGTTTTAGCGTGTCGTCATTTGACCAATCACAATCGCCGAAACAGACGCTTTGACAGCGCCGCAGCCGGACCGCACAGCGCGCTCACGAGCAGCGGCTTTGAGCTTAAAGTTTGTCAAATCAAACAAAATCACCACTAAATAACAGGGTTTTCTGTCGAGGACTGTAGCAGATTTACCTCCTTTCAGCCTTTAGGGATTTCCCCCGAGGCTCGTCGTGTTTTTTTCCAAGTCAAGTTCGGAGTTTAACATAACCACCGCCAGTATTTAACTCCATTAAAACCAGTAGCTGTATAAATGAAAGGTTAAAACCTAATATTAACAACATAAATACTTTTTTCTGGTGAGAAATGGCCACCAGCATGCTGCAGCCTCACTCATGTCAAAGTCATCCTAATATATTGATCTGGGCAGCGGAAGATTTAAGGAAGCTGGAGTACAAACACGTGATGAGATCATTTCATAATGTTGTAACATTTCTGCAGCACTAAAGCAGAGTTGTAACATTTTGACCTTAGCAGTGGTTTATTAAAGTATTCAAGCAAACAGCTGAGATAAAGCTGCAGCTCTTCCTAAACGTTTAATCAGAACCAACTCATCAGAGCAGCATGAACACAACAAAAACCTCCTAAGAACTCTGGAATATGTTCAGATGTTTTCATGTTTGGTGTTCTGTGAGTTAGTCTCACAGTAATTCTTAATTATATGATGATCCCTAATCATTTCCTGATCATTTTTGTCAGGCATATTTTTTCTTTTGTTCTGAGCAGAGGGACTGTCTAAACCTCATGGTAGAAAATGGTTTGCATTTTGCAAAAAAATCACATTGATGATTTTTTGTAAGTATTCCAACAAATTATTGTAGCAATAAAAGGTATGTAAATGTCAGAGGTCCCTACAAACCCACTGATGACACTCTGCAGCATGCGAGGTCCTTGTGAGAAATTTGTGTAAACTTTGAGAATGTGGGCACAATTATAAGTTATTCGTCAAAAACTCCATTAAANTGTTGACTAATCAGAGGAGCCATGCTCTCAGGGGCAATGATCAGACATTCAGTCTTTTCAGAGTTTAACTGAAGGAAGTTATCTTCTAGCCAACTAGTGATCGCTGATAGACACTCTAGTAGTTCAGCCAGTTTATGGAGCTCAGATTCCTTAAAGGAGCAGTACAGCTGAATGTCATCTGCATATAGGTGATAAGAGACATCATGAAAAGCATCAATTATCTTTCCAAGAGGGTGTATATATAATAAAAACAGGAGTGGACCTAAAACAGAGCCTTGGGGTACCCCACAGAACAGGTTTGTGGAATCTGACATAATTTGGTTTATACAGACACTGAAACTTCTGTTAGAAAGGTACGATCTGAACCAGTCTAGAACAGTTCCAGAGATTCCCAACGAGTCATGAAGTCTGTTAATTAAGGTGCTGTGATCAACAGTGTCAAAAGCTGCAGAAAGATCCAACAATACTAAGACTGTAAAATTTAGCAGTCATTGGGTGGTGTTGAGGTAGAAAACGTGGATTCTATCGTTTAAAAGAGCCTCTTCCTGTTTAGTGTGTGTGAGGTTTGCATATATTGGTGAATATGAAGCATGTTTTTGGAACAACTTTGTAGCTAAGTGCTCCTGGACCGGTCCGTAGATTTCAAATTGTGTGACGCATAAGAATGGTAATTTGGCGTTCCCTAGTGGTGATATGTGGTTAGCGCATCTGAAAAACTGACTGTAAAATGAAGAAAAAAACGACCGTTTATATAGCGCCTCTCAAGATAAAAACCATTCACAAGAACTAACAAAATAAATAAAATAAAAAATGCGCCCCACCCCAAAAAAAATTCACCAGCCGCCAACTATGTAAATGTTGGGTATATCGGCCGATATTAACGGTAGATCGATAATATCGGACAAACTTTAAAAAACACTTTTTTTACACCCAAACTGGCCCGTTCCAATCGCGGTGCATCTCTAAGTGTCAATCACTTTAGATCCTTGGAAATACCACCTTAAATCTAGCATGTTCAAGGATTTTATACATCATTAAGAACATCTTACCCGTACTTCACCTGAAATCACATCTGGACCTGAAACCCAACCAGAACCTCAGAGATAGTAAAGAGGGACCACTGGATCTCTGTAGAAGCCGAGGGGACACGAGGAAAGGTCCTAATAACAAAACACAGACTCTAACATCCTGATGTTTCTGCTAAAGGTTCATCAGCTGGTTCAGGTCCGTTTTTTTCCTAGTTTTTCTTTAACAAGTTTATTTAATTCACCAGAAAATAAATAAATAAGTAAATAAATAAATAAATCTTCCTTCCACTCAAACTCGAGCAAATGATCAAGCAGCTCTGCTGACCGATGAGAAACTGAAAGAATAAAGTTCAAAGATGCTCCTCTGTGGTTGAACCAGACAACAGTCCAGCTTAAGTGTTTCCAACAAAAGCAGACGAGGTCGGAACTCTCCGGTTCTTCTGTTCGGAGAGGACGAGGATGTCTCAGATGTTTACCGCAGCCACACCGGCACCGTCACTTTTGTGCTTTAGAACATGTTCAGGAGTTTCTTTTGAACTGGAGAAAGAAAAGAAATAACATAACAACCCCGAGAGTTCACCCTGACCTGAGCTCAGATTTGATAGAAAAGCTTTTTAAAAGAGAGAAACACACCAGGTTTCAGCAAGTGGGATAAAAACTGGAGATCATCGGCAGAACAGCTGATTTATTTCATGAGTTTTTGACCATTTTGCGATGAATAAATAAATAAATAAATAAATCCTTTATGGTTATTGCACATCAAGAAAATGTTTAATTTCCAGAAGAACAAACATCTGATACAAATTCTTCATATTTAAAGACATTGTGTCACGATCCTGGCTCCTCTACCTCCTCCTAAGTTCTGATCACCCCAGACCTTCTCCACCTCAGACCCAAACCTGCTCCAGTACACCAGAAACCAGCCTTCATCCCACCAGTCATTCCCCTCAGCTCTAACCAGCCTCCGGACTCCACTTCCCATCATGCCCCACTCTGGACTTCCTGTCGACATCACCAGCCCGGGAGTACTTCAGGAAGTCAGACTCACAGCTCGGGACTCAGTCATCGTTCTTCCTGAACCTTGTTTAGAGTTTCCAGGCTCAGCAGCCACCCAGACTTCTAACCAGCCGTCCCATACTGGGACACAGTTGGTCAGGATGCTCTCAATCGCACAGCGGTAGAAGTTACCCAGAATGTCAGTAGACAGGTGTCTGATGGGCCTTCTTGACCAGGCTGGAGATGTTAGTTGACATAAACAGTCATAAACACCTCATAGACAATCAGAAACAGATCAGTCAATCACACGCTGATGGTGATGAGCTACATCGTAGCTGCAGCTGCCCTGGGACAAACTGACAGAAGCCACCGCTCCCTCCTCCTCCACAAGCAGGTGGGAGAAAAGTGAAGTGCCTTGCCCAAGGACACGATTGAGACAGACAGAGCAGGATGTGGACCTGCAACCCTTAGCTTAGTTCTTCTGCTGTTGGAAACAAGTACAGATAAAATCCTGGTTTAGACCACTGTTATCACCTCAAAGCCTCTCCTCTGTCAGCGTGACCCAGGGCAGCTGTGGCTACATTGTAGCTCATCCCCATCAGCGTGTGAATGTGTGAGTGTGAATGGATGAATGATGTAAAGCACTTTGGAGTCCTCTGATGATAATCTGCATCGTTGGCAGATTTTTTCATGAGTTTAGTAAAAATCACAAACATGATGGAAAAGCATATTTGAATTGTACTCATTCATATAAGTGAATGTTTTCAGTAAATCATGTTTTCAGCAGTTTTAATTCAGAATTGGTCACTTTTAAAAAAAAATTATTTTATTTTATTTTTTATTTTAATTTTTTAAATAAAAAAAATAGAAAAAGAATATATCACTTTTATGGTTTTATTTTATGTCTGAAACAGAAACGATGGTGTAAATTTAACAAACACCTTATTTTGCTGTAAAATCTCACGGGAGCAGCAGAATGGTTATTAGTAGATCAATCACAGCCAACAAGTGACTCGTTTCCTCCTTCCTGAGGAATTTTTGCTCCAAACTGAACTTCCACACTGCCTAAATAACTCCAGGATTACACTCATTAGCATGCTCTTCTCCTCCGGGGATAATGGGATATTGATGATGTGAGGAAAGTTCTGTTATCCTCAAATTAACCAGATTAGGCTCCATCGATTTCAACATGATCAGATAAAAACACGTTTCTGATGCAGAATCCGGAAATCTATAGAGCTGCTGAGGTGTAGGCGTGGCTAGACCGACCTGCGGAGCTAAAGGTTTTGGTCTAGATTTCTAGGCTGGGAAAGTGGAGCTTTTGTTGCAAATCTAATGCATCAGGACAACATCACCCCAAAGCCACCCACCTTTACAATCACTCTGGAGTTAACACAAAACTGCATCTATTATTTTATACATTTTTTTCTGCAAAACAATTGAGTTTCACAGGAAAATGATGCTTTTAAAAACCCAGCTGTGTTTTTCTGTGACTTTAACATCTAAAGAGCTTCATCCTCTCACGGTGAAATACCAGGTGGGCTGATGGACGTGAGTTTGGAGGTTTTTGTGACTCCCAGCGTGACTCTGGGAATAAAGTGACTCGGTGGGAGGTTTCACTTTGTGTCTCACTGAGCTGAAACTACAGAGAGCAGCTTTGTGTGTGGGACACGGAACCATTATGTTGTTCTCACCAGAACAGTCGTTTTTAATGTTTTATTGCATTATGTTTTAATGCATTATTAGTAAAGCAGCCTGCGGCTTTAAACAGGAAAATAAATCAAACCAACAACAAGGAGAAAGTTATTTTCCATGGTTGAGGATTTAGCATCAGCCCGATGCTTCCTGACCGATTTTTATCGTGACTGTAAACAAACGTGCAGCCAGAGACAGCTCTAGTGCAACAACAGTCAGAAGCATTTATTCTGGATGATGTCATCCTGCAACCTGTTCCAATGCAAAACAAGGAAAATAATTGGAATTTTTAATTGGTGTTAATGAGGGCTGTTAAAAACTATTATTCCTTTTTAATTAGTTTAACTTTTCTTTAAACATTTAATTTGATTATGTACATATTTGTAAGTCTAAATTAATGCTGCAGCTCATGTTATAGAGGTGATGGTGGCTCAAAACAAAAAAAAAGAAAATGGAAGAAAACAAAAATAAGTTATTTTTGTAAATATTTAGGTTTTTACTGAACATCAAGCTAAGAGTTAAGAGTTTTATAATTTCTTGTGGTAAAATGAAACACTTTAAATGAGAGAGTGCTGTCAAGGATAACACCCAGGCTCTTAACCTGAGGGGAGGGAGAGGTAGTAGATGAGTCAACACTAAGAGAAAAACTGTCAGCTTTGGATAAGGTGGAGTTTGTTCCAACAAGTAAGATTTCTGTTTTGTCAGTATTTAATTTGTGGAAGTTAGTGGAGAACCATGATTTAATTTCAGTTAAACAGGAGGAAAGGGAGGAGGGAGGGAGTGAGGATTTAGGTTTGGAAGACAAATAGAGCTGGGTGTCATCCGCAAAGCAGTGGAACTGAATGTTAAATTTCCGGAATATGTGACCTAGTGGTAGAAGATAAATAATGAAGAGAAGGGGCCCCAGGACAGAGCCCTGGGGCACTCCTCTAGTAACTGGGGATAGGTCGGATATGAAAGAATATAAGTTGTACAAACTGAGAACGATCAGAGAGATAAGAGTGGAACCAGCTGAGCACATTATTGGAAATACTAATGGATGAGAGCCTGTCTAGTGTGTTAAACACACAGTGTCTGTCTGAACAGTTTTAATGCGTCTAAAATGAACCCAACCCTAAATTATGAAGGAAAGACAAAAAGGCTTTTTTTGGGTCAAATACAAAACCGACTGACTGGGTGAAAATATGAATAAAACACCTGTTAAAGTAAATAATGTGATCTCCTTCAGGCTCTGCTGTGGGCTGCATGTTTTAGGTATTTAGATGCATTTTAAATATAAGAAAAAAAATCTCTGAGAATGCTTCCATGATGGTGGTTTTGAATAAAGGTCTGGACTGAAGAACCAGAACCTCACAGGTCGGCCATGTTGGTTTGAAAATCCCTCTAAATACTTTACTACAGGGACCAGCTGACAGCCTTGCCTGGGCCTGGGACGAGGTCATATTATATGGACCCCCCTCCTTTCCTGGGCCCTTGACAACAGACCCATTTGCACCCTGACTGCAGGACTGATGACATGTTTTAGTGCTGGAGTTCTGTGTCTTTTTCAGGAGTGATGGTAGGATAGAGGAAGAGATGGATGGGTGGATCAGGTCTTTATCCGGACGTTAATCTGGTCTGCTGAGGGGCTAGGATCTGGATTCATGAGTTCATCTACAGTCCAAACTCCACCTGTGGTCATGACATTAGAAAAATGAGATTCAGGAAAAAACACAAAAACAGCTGAAAAGGTTTCAGGGTGTCTGGGATCAACCGGTAAGGTGAGGGGTGCAGCCTTCCTGGTGTAGAGCTGCTGCTTCTCCTCATGGAACAGGAGTCAGCTCAGGAGGTTCAGATGTTTGATTGGGATCATTCCCGGTTTCCTTCCTCTGGGGGTTTTCAGGAAGTGGGAGGAGTCTCAAAACCCATGGGAAGGATTTTATATCGTTTCTCAGCTGCAAACATTTTGGAATACGAGCTAATAAATAATTCTGAGAAGTGCTCGAGTTTTAGTTTGATTTAAAGAATGAGCTGATCAACAAGGAAACTCGAGTTGTTTAGTGTTGTTTGGAATATTCTCATACATCATGTCAGGTTGTTGTTTCACTGAGTCTACAGTTTTTAGCTCAGGTGCAACAGATCACCATGGTAACCCACCCTCTGAGTCCCGCCTACCCACAAATCTCAGCCTAATGCTGTAATACCTGCTGTTAGGGGGCCGTGCATATTCAACAGCCCATAAAGAGATGCACCAGCATCGGATAAGTGAGGAAGAGATGAGGCAGCCAAATGGGAACGGGAGGGGCGGGCGCCACACCACAGCACCGCCCAGCTCAGATCCAAACAGATGGAAGAGGCGGGACACACCGGAAGGTTCACCAGGAGAGTCGAGTCCTGATGTTCACGGCCAGATGACTTAACCACAAGGTGAAGGGCATGATGGGAAAGAACTGGATGTTTATGTTTGTTATTCTCATGTTTACCATGTTCAGGCTGTCAGAACGCGACTATGAGACGTAATAATGACGTGTCTGACTGAGCACCAGAAAATGTCTCCAACCAGTCATGAAGAGGAAGTGACAGAGCGGCATCAGGAGCTGGCATGAGCTCGCTGTACATCCATCATTCAGTTAGCCTCAGTGTGTGTGTGTGTGTGTGTGTGTGGCACATATCAGGGAAAGAGAAGGAAAAACACCATTCTCATCAAAAGGAACAGTGACGTTTTGAAATAATTAGTGAGTGTCAGCCTCCTGTGGGGTTTGTGTTGTAAGAGGGGTGAGTACCGGTGTGTGTGTGTGTGTGTGTGTGTGTCTCACAGTTCAACTCATTAACGCTCGCTGTCAACAGAACACGTTAAAAAGCTAAACACTAAACAAAACACGTTAAGAAGCCGATCCAAAAGCGCTTGATGAGCAACAGAACATTAATTAGGACTTCCTGTCACTTCAAACGTCTAACTCTGTTTGGTCGAGCGACTGTGAGCTGATTTAAGTCCTAAAATATGTTCAACTTTGAAAAACCAGACTTTTTGGTCCAATTTTAAGTGCTTTGGATCAATGAAATTAGTGAGAAATTACCCAAAAACAGTGTCCAAACTCACAAAAACCTCTGAAGGTTCAGAAAGTCTGGAGAACGTTTGATCAGGAACCCTTTAAAAGAGTACATCAAAGTCTGGCTGCTCGGAGGGAAAATATGTTTCCCCTGGAGGAATAAGTTAGCATTTAGAGATTGTCCTGATGAGCATGTTCATAAAAAGATTTGGAGTTTCTTGGATATTTCCGCCACTTATAAAAGTGTCCAGATGAATGCATCTGGAGCCTTTTTCTAACGAGGAACATGCATTTGTCTGTTTGGGACCAAGAGAGGATTAAAAGAGAAATCATTTCTGCAGCGCTAATGCAGCCACTGCCCAGGATTTCAACATGCATCAAGTCACTGAGACCTGATAAAAGTGACTCGTTCATTCATGAGAAGAACATCAGAATGTCAGGTTCTCACAAAACAAAGTCAGGATCTGAAACGTGTTTTCACCTTTGCTCTCTTCATGGTTCAATAAGAAATAAAGAGAATCAAGGCCAACACTTGTTAGGGTCACCATGGTAACCATCAGTAGCTCATTAAAGTCACCATGGTAACCGTCAGTAGCTTGTTAGGGTCACCTGGTAACCATCACTGGCTCATTAAAGTCCCCATGGTAACCGTCAGTAGCTTGTTAGGGTCACCATGGAAACCATCAGTGGCTCATTAAAGTCACCATGGTAACCGTCAGTTGCTTGTTAGGGTCACCGTAGCAGCCTGCAGTGGTTCTTTAAGGTCAATATGGTAACCATCACTGATGCTTTACGATCACCGTGGTAACGGCACATACCATTAGACAGAGATTAAACATTAAGTCTCAAACACTAGAAATCATATTGAAGAACTTCCAACAAACACACACTCCAGAGGCCTCTGGTGGTAGTTTAACAGTCAGTGGGTCACACCTGTGATTTTTGTTTTGGTACCAAAAGTTGGAAAGTTGCTTTGGACAAAAGCCGCTCACATAAATGTTGTTTCTGTAGGAGGCATAAAGGTTAAAAAGATTTAAAACTCCCAGTCTAGAAGAGCTGACATCTAATTGGTCCAATTGGACTTTTGGGGTGTTCTGGAGGTGATTGAGGGAAATAGATATCATCATGATGTGAGACACAAAAATACCTGTTCAGTCATGTAAAGTCCAACTTTAAAGAGCAGGTTCACTGAGAAACTTTTTTTTTTTTGAAAATGATCGGTCACTCTGAGTCTAACATTCAGGCTGAACATGAAAATAGTCTTCTACCCCTATTTCCTGCATTAGCTTCTGATAGAAACTAATGGAAAAACGCTCAGTTCAGAAAATCCTGACAGATCTATCATACTGTCGGCTAACTGTTAGCATTAGCAACTCCACCACACAGCAGAACTCCTCCAGGCTTGTGTTATTTGTGGAGATAAAACATCAACGTTGCAGAGCAAACAGAGTCAGTGGTAGAGTCGTGTTGCTGTTAGCCAATCAGAGGACAGATGTCCACATATTAGGAAAAAAAAGACTCCAAATCCTGTCGTCTGAAGCTACTTTTCTCCTTCAGCAAATAAAGAAAATAATGACCTTTTATATAGCGCCTCTCAAGATAAAAAAAATTCACAAGAACTAACATAAAAAAATAAAATAAAAAAATGTGCCCCACCCAAAAAAAAATTCACCAGCTGAATTCTACATCCTGAAACAGACGCACCAGAGCTTTTTTCCCCAGAGATCAACTTACAAGGCATTCATTCCCAATAGAATCCACTGCAAATGTATTAAAAATTTGAGTAAACTTGACCTTTAAAGCTGGATGATGTTTCTACAGAGGACCTGAGCTATAGAGCTCCATAGGGGGCGGGGCTTCCTCACCTGCATCTCCCACACCCCACTGCAGCTTGATGGGGAAACTGTTTTTGGGTGAATTGTGTGTTTTGAGCTGTATTGTGTTCTAGCTATTCCTAATCTTGTTTTAGGGAAGACACAAACAGCTATTACCCAGAATGCTTCAGTGCCAGACGGCTCAGACTGGATCTGGACAAGAACCGACATCATTTCAGTCACTTACGTGTGGATTACATTTCCTCTGCTGCCAAAGCTCTTCATTCTCTGTGATCTTAATTTTCCTGGTTGTCCATCCCTCAGCTTTACCCATCATGCTTCAGGGCTCAATCATGCCCTCTCTCATCGCCTGTATCTGGAGCCGCAGGAGGCCTGAAGCAAGTCTTAGACTCCAGGAATCACCGCTTCTGCCGTCAGCAACTGATTAATACAGCGGTTTCCTGATGTTCGGTTATCCGTTTGTGCTCCGGGGGAAGAGAGAACATAAAACCCACAGAGAGCTGACCGGAGGACATTTACCCCCCCACCCCCTAACCGCAAACACAGACGAGTCCTGAAAAAACAGAAAGACGTGTGGACACTTGGACTTAACCACATGCATGATGGTGTAGATGATCATGAATGAATGAATGATGTTTATATTTATCTTTTTGAATATTTAAACACTTTTTGTATTTTACAGCAGTAAGAGTTTATTTTTTGTTACCTTTATCAAAATCAGAGCTGGAGCTAATTCAGGTTCACTCTGGATTACTTTTAGTTATAAATAGAAACTGAATAAATGAATTACACCCAATAATAATAATACATAGAGGAAGAAGAGATAAACAAAATGAGTAGGATGATCTGATCTCATCTAAGTAGCTAAAACATGGAGGACATGAAAATAAAATTAAGCATGAAAATGAGGCGAGACATGACAAAACAGGTCATTTAAAATGATATGTTAACACTTTACAATAAGGGTCCCTTTATTAACGTTACGTAGTGCATTATTAAGCATTAATAAACTATTAAATAAAGTATTAACATCTGTTTAACTATAATGCATTACTAAGAAGACACACACTGGCCCTTTGTCCTAACCTTAAGGACACTTAATAGTTAACAATAATGTTAATAAAGGGATCATTTGTTTATTAATGCTTAATAATTCACTAAGTAACGTTAATAAAGTGACCCTTATTGTAAAATGATACCATTGATATTATATAAGCGTTAGGATAAAAATACAATAAAGAAATAAAAGGAAGTGGTAGCAGACAAATGTAAAGGCCAATAATATAAAATAAAAGATGTAAATAATGAAGGTTTCTATAAGTAGAATAAATCAGACTCATTTAGTTGTTCAGCTCAAAAGTCTGTTGATTCTATTTAGCATATTTTAACTCCTTTATCAACATTTTTCTAGTTGTGTTTGAAGATTTTTCTTTGATCTCCTTTTGAATTCAGAACAAAGAAATTCTGCATTGTGTGTCAGCGATTATAATTATTCTGCTTTCATAACAGATACGGTTTTTAATTTGACCAGACGGTTTTTGATCATGATGGACTTGATGAAAATGGCAGACAGGAAGTGAACGATTTAGACGGGACCCAACGTAAAACCTCTGAAACATCTGGTGATGTTATTAAAAAGACAGCAGGTCACTTTGGAGGGGAAGCGTTGTCTAAAGAGCGTTGAGATGAAACCTGCAGACTTTATCACTGAGGGCTCTTCATCTCCTGCTGCTCTTCTGAAAGCTGCTCCAGCGAGCCGCTGCTGGATTGATTGATTGATTGATTGAAACGTTTATTTGAACATAAGAAAGACAAAAAAGAAAGAAGGGCTTATTCAGTCCCACACAACAAAACTACTTCCTGGATAAAAGCTTAAATACCAGTTAAACCATAAACATGCCTTTGTTTCCCAACAGCCACGTTTCAGATGAAACCTTTGGAGAAGGCTGTCCAGCTATTTTAATAAAGTGTCTAAAACAAGTTGCAGCAGCATTTTTTGTAGCAGTTTTTTATTTTTTACTTATGCAAATGAGTCACGAACCTTGAAGTTTTCCATTATTCCTGTCTTTTCAGTCTTTATCTGTTTGAAGCTTGTGCAGAATTGAAACGAGCCGCGGCCCTCTGATACTGCGACAGATCGCTACGCCTGCAAACACTTTAATGCACATCGGTTCATTTAAAGTTAGGCTGCATCTGCGTGTATGCTGATGTTCTGATACTGTTAATCCCTCTGGACCCTTCAGGTGTTTTCATTGATCCGTGGAATATTTCAGTTGGACCATTTCCTGGTTGTATGACAATCACCAGGGTCAAAAATAAAAACACCTTACTTCGGATTCTAATCTGTTAGATTACAGCTTTACCTTAAGTATCTTTGTTTTCATATATGACCATATTACAGTCTGCACCCTTGTAACAAACACGCTGCATTACTCTCACCGCACCACTGGGTGGAGATAATGGGGCTGATGCTGGAGAAAAAATTTGATCCCAACTAAAATTTTTTTTATTCATCATCCTGTTTTATTTTAATAACCAACAAGTATGAAAGTTAAAGGTGCAATTTGTAAGAATGACATCCAGTGGTCAAACATGGGTACAGCAGTCCATTTTTTAAGCAAACATATTACTCTCTCACTGCTGTTCCGTGAGTTTCACGGCTGTTTCCAGTTACGGATCAGCACCAGAAGATTCTAGATGACAAGCAAAGACGAGTCATACATTGTCATATCTGGTGTTAGCACTCTTGGGTATTTTGCGGTAGGGAGCACTTTTTACGGTAATATTTCTCTGGCATTACAGGAAGTGTTTCTGAACGACTCGTTAAAGGAAGTAAAACGCCATGAGTGACTCATTTTTCACTTCACACATACATTTCACTGTAATATCCAGTTGTTGGTGATTGAAAAAGTAGCTTGAGGTATTTTTTACAGCTGACTATTTGCTTCTAATTCACCGTTAGCTCAACGTTAGCCTCTATGCTGCTTCACCCGATATTAAAGTAAAACAAAAAAGCCCTTTTTATAAGACACACCATTCCGGCAAATCAGCATAATATTACTGCAGCGTTGTGTCTTATGAACCCACCATGGCGACATCACATTGCGGAATTTGCGGCATTCGTGCCGCCACGCTTGATAGTAATATTGCAGTAATACTGCAGTAATATTGCGGCTTTGCCGGTCTTATAAACGCACATTAAGCCTTGGCGCAACAGAGGGTGGTGTCATGATCACGTGATGACTTATTGCTGAGCTCCGGTCGTGAACTATATTGAAAATGAAAGTAAACACGTACATAAGTTTCGCTTTTGTAAACAGAACCAGCTGAGATGATAAACTGGAGCGATGCAGAGCGCCGGGAGCTTTTCTCCATTAGCGCTGCAGCTCAGATCATCTGACAGTTCACAGGGACTGTGGAGGACAGACACCTGTAGCTGCTTGTGAAAAAAAACTTAATGAGCGCGGCTTTGATCGCAATAAAAAGCAAGTTATGTCCAAGATAAACGGAAGTCTGCGACAGCGCAGAGACCGCCCCCATACCTCATTTACACCGCCATCGCGTGATCTTTTATAAAAATGACATGATTGCGCCACATTACCACCACGGTCTGCTCCCAGATGCCGCATCGGTGTCTTATAAAAAGGGCTAGTGATGCCGTGGCTTCTTAGGGGGTACAAGAAATAACTTCTGGGTCGCTCCTGTTTACTGGTTTTGGTTCTTTAAACAACTCTGGTGCTTTATGTCTGCTGGTGCCAAATTACAGATGCCTGCACTGCTGCGTTAGCTCGCTGCAGATCACCTCACAAACTCAGAGTGTAAACAGTAGCTACGTCCCTCTTTTGCTTTTATCTAAAGGAGAAAAACTGACAACCCCCCAGCCGGCTGAGAGGGAAATCTGTTTCAGTGTAATTTTCCTTCCAACATGGTTGATACATTAGACTGTTTTGTGTTTATTTCACAGTAGAATTCTTACATATTGCACCTTTAATTTCTGCCACTGGGAGAAAGTCTGATGCAGCTTGTGACATTTTTTTCTTTTTGTTTTTCTATTTTTTCCTGAAATTTGCAGAGAAGTCTTTTAATTTTCTACTATTAAATTAAACAGAAATGAGAACTTTTACTAATCCAATTTAGCATAAATAAACATTCAATAATTTACTACATTTATCTGATCTGCCTTCAAATAACAAAACCAAATCAATCCCTCCTTTCAACTCCAAATATCCTCCATAATCTTTCCCCTTTAATCCGTTTAAATCTGATTATTCAGGTCTCAGGCCCTCGTCAGACTCGTTAGTGACTCATTTACCTGTTAGATCAACTTTACATCGATCTAAATATTATAATTTTCTTTAATTTCATAAAACCCTTATTGATAAAAAGCAAATCAGATAAAAAATAATAAAAATCTGCTTGTAAATCCGACCCAACCCCCTGAGAATGCTATGAGCCATTTTTCCACTTTGATTTTCTTTAATTTGAAGACGTTTCTGCTGATGGGGTTGGCTGACTTGGTTTTGAAGCGTGTGTTTGGGGGGTTTACATAGAAAAACATCTTATCATGAAGGCTGATCAGACAGGAAGAGTTCTGCGCTCTGCTGCTTTTCTTTTCCTCTCTAAAGCTTCTTTTCTTTCTAAAAGCAGACAAGTTTTCTGTGTGGTCGAGGCGTCCTGGTAAACATTCTCACCACGTGACCCTTTAAACAGGGACATTGACATCCATGCTTGCTATTAAAGAAATATGTTTTCTGTCTCCACCAATTTGCCAAGTGTCAGCCCGAGCTCTCGTTTCACATTTCACTCTTCACTTAACAATTACCCTCCAGCACTGGAAGGATGTCAGAGGAACCTTCTACCAGTTTCTCTCAGCGCTTCATAAAAACCCTTTTTTACCTGATGCAGTTGAATTTCCAGGATTTCTTTCTGTCAGAGATCACCCACATCTTTAGCTTTAGCTCCTCCAGTAGGGTTGTTATTTCTGAATTAGCCCACCGTGAGCATCGTAGGTTTGACCTGAAGCCACAGCGCGTGCCCTGATAGATCGCTGCTGTAACCAGGACAGTTCTGGGGTTTCACGGAGCCGCATTTATAATGAAAACTGCATTTATGAGTCACCAACATGAGAACTATTAAATGACACAAAGCAAGCGTCAATAGCAGAATTAGCACTAGCTATGCATTAGCACTAGCTATGCATTAGCACTAGCTATGCATTAGCACTAGCTATGCGTTAGCACTAGCTATACACTCTGAATTAGGGCTGGGCGATATGGCAAAAATTTCATATCCCGATATAGCTCATTTTATATCCTGATAACGATATACATAACGATATAGCATTGTTTCTTTTAATTAAATTCATAGTTAATATAAAATTTCAAGTGTTTGCACCAACTCACCAAACCCACGTTTCTCGACCGTGTAGATTGGAACCATGTCTTTGCAGATGTGCTTGGCAACTGCAGTAGTGATCTCCTTCCATCTGCGGGAGCTGTGGTTATATGGTGTGCCACGGCTAAACGCCTGTTGCAGCGTCTGTGTCTGGAGTTTGTTATGAGCGCTTACGCTACCACTCAACGCTGCTTTTATGGCTTTTGCTTGTTGACTCTCTCTGTATTCTTTATCGTGGTTCTTGCGCAGCTGATAAAATACATTTGTAGTGTTGGAGTCTGTTGTTGGCACCGGGAACCGGCAAACTTTACAAACAACTGCTTTCTGGTCCGCGTCGGCCTTCCTACACCCAAACCACATCTATACAACAGAAGTTTCCCCTCTTTTAGGTACAAGCTCCTCCGTTTGGGTTGGCAGGTCATCCTGTTGAAAATTACCCTGGTCTGAACCGCGTCCGCTACCGTCCTCCTCCATGTTTGTTTATGCATGGCTAGCGTGGCGCGCCGCGCGTCCATGGACATGCCGTAAGGCATCATGACGTAAAATACTGCCGTAAAACACCGTATCGTGGTGTAAACGATAGAGCTTCATATTAAACGATAGACATTTTCTATCGTACAGACGAAACATTTCGTCATATCGCACAGCCCTACTCTGAATGCATCAGCTGCAACTTGTATGTTGGACCCTGTCAAATAAAGATTAATTCAAATCAAAAACCTGTTTGGAAGTATTTTTTAGTGCATGATTTTACATGTATTTGGATTATTTTGCTAATTTTATTAATTTAATACTAACATTTTTTAAAGTCCATTATCAAATGTACATTCACAGAGACTATTTTAAATTATTTACTCCAAAGCTTATTTTTTGTTGATTTACTTAAACATTAAGGATTTTGGATTGTTAAATTAAAAAATCCAGGGTGAATAATTTTTTTATGAAAGAATACACAAAGCTGCTAAACAGCCAGATGCATCGTTATATGACTAAAAAACAGATTTCCTGTTTTTAGTCAAAATCCATCCGGGCTTATTGAAACACACTCCCATGATTGATTCATTCTGGAATTTTCTTATTTTACAGTTTTTGCCACAAGAGCCAGTATTTAGCGGGGCTGTGAGCGCTGGTGACAAATAAAAAATGTCTCAAAACACTCAAATTTGGTCTGAAAATAGTTGCAGATCATCGTTATCACCTTTAGGAGGCGTTGGAGAACCAATTAAGCCAGATTGTGATCGAGATTTGAGACAAAAAAGGAAAATAATCAGATTCTTGCCAAGAACGAACTGTGATCAAATTAAAATCGTGTTTTAATTCCAAAAGTAGTTTTGCGTGTTTTCTAACAGTTTGGTCACCAGCAGTGATGGATGACATGATCACAAATAAAGCTCGTAAATAAAAACTGTTACCCCGCTAGGACCTTGTGGAAGGCATCAGCACGTTGTCAGGGTGGTAATTGGCCCCCTGGCCCCCTTTAGAGGCGTCTCTGTGCTCAGAGCTGGAATTCCCCTCCGAGCCTCCGAGAAGCTGTTTCCCTCCCGTCTCGGAAACCTTTAGAAGATGCTGGAGTTTGACTTTGTGCCCCGTCTCGTCTGCTCGCCTTTGTGAGTCAGACACTCTTATTAGTTTGATCCTCTGTTCACTGAGTCGCCTGAAAGGAAATAAAAAGATGTGGAAGCAGCTCGGCTGTTTCTCTCAGAATCAGAACTCTGACAATCTCATTAAACTTTCACATTTCCTGGAGTTTAGGAAAATCACACAAATAAATATAATCATTTCACTCCCGTCTGCCTTATTTACCTGCTCAGAATAAATGTTAATTCCCACTTCCCTCTGTGTGTGTGTGTGTGTGTTCTGTAAACGTCTGTAAAACTCTCAGGGGCCACGCTGAGTTTATCTCAGGACTTAGAAGTTTGGAGCAGTCAGTGGTGGGTTGGGTCAGATGGAAGGGGAGGGCTCCAGGTAGACCTGGTGAGCCCACACAAACACTGAGGGTCTGCTGGGAACACCTGGTTGAAGAATCTGTCTCAAACTCCCACCTCCAGCAGAGCTTTGACGGAGTTCTGAGAGCAGTGAGACATCGAGTCTGAATGGGCCTGGTTCCATTTTGCTTGCCCGTGGTTGTGGTGGTAACACCTGGACTCGCTGGTGGACTCCAGAGCGTAGGGGAGTCGTCAGACCTACAGGGTTAGGGTGCAGCAGTGGTGGTTGTTGAGGTAAAGTCTCCGGTGTGGTAGGAGTTCAGCGAGCACACTGAAGAAGACTACCGATCAGCTCTGAAGGAGGTGGGGGACACCCTGAGACACCATTGGGGCTACCGTAAACTGGGGACATAGTCGGGTGGTGGAAGGAATACTAATAGGAGCTCCTCAATCCCACCAACATGGAGATGGATGGACTGATCTTTGGAGCAGAAGTCTCTGAGGTTGTTGGAGCTCCAGGGATGACAAGGTCCTTCCTGTCTTTCTCGAGGCTCAGGATGACCTGGGACTGTCTTGGCTGAAAGCTCCTCCTTCTTTTAAAATCCATAATCATCTGGTTTTTATTCCCAATTATTAAAGTAACACTGAGGAGTTTCCTGCTTCTCCGTCCTACTGGTTGAAAGTGGAATTACAACTGTCTTAGACAACCCTGCTGCAGCCTGCTGTAGCTAGCGCTAACAAACAATGAGCTAACACTAACATGAGCCAACTAATACTAAAATAAACCACAAAGTAAAAAGATCCACAATGTTGAACAAAAACTATTATTACTTACAAGTCCATTAGCAACAAAGCCAGGTCACAATCAGTCTGGGATTTTATAGCCTCCTTTAGCTCCTTCAAACTAGTGTAGGCCAAGTTCACTCTGGTTTTAGCTCTTTGCTTCACCTCCAAAGACATTACTCTGTTACCTTTACTTCCAGGCTCCGCCATAATACCAACAGAAAAAGCAAACACTGTTTTTTCTTCTTCTTGCTTTTTATTGTTGATCGGCTGAAAATGCTAACCACTAGCATTATAGCTAACAGCCGTAATACAGGTAGAGCGCCCCCTAGAACACCTACCCGCTCCACAAAACTATCAAGTGCGGTGTTTGGTCAGCAGAGGGCTGCAGAGTGGTGTCAAATGTGAAACTGATCAAGTTTCTAGCCTAACAATTACTGAGATCAATGCTAAAGCTAGCTTAAAGTTTAAAAAACTATTTGTTGTTCATTTTAAAATGAGATGATTGTTGCTGCTCTGTTCCACTAAGTGGTCTCTTGTCCATCTCTGAGACACCCGACAGCTGCAGATGACTCCGAACGTCTGAGGTGTGCAGAGTAAAGTGGAGCGGAGAGTTCTCAGTAGGTTCTGCTTTAATCTCCTCCTGAAGAACATGTTTTTCTATTTTCTGTTGCTCGAGGCCATAATAATAAAATCCTCTTTAACATTTAATCTGTTATTTTTGACCCGAGTATCCGTGGTAACGCTCTGCAACACTTACAGAAAATCAGAGTAAATGAAAAACACGCAGATAAAACAGGAGTTTGATCGTAGCGACGTCTGAAATCTGAAAACTGACGATTTTCATTTGTTTGGTGGAAAAAAGCCCGAATATAAAACCTGAGCTGTTTTACCACCATGTTGCATCAGGAGCCTCTCTGCGTGTTTGATATGGGATTTCAGCTGAGATGCTGAAGACACATTAAAGCTTCTGCTGTTTTTATGCTTTAGACTCTAAAGAGTCTTGTTTAGATTTTAGACTCTTCGGTTTTAAACAGAATCTGAGCAAGGTGAACAAAAGAAGTCACGTTTCTTTATTCATTCATGAAAACAGGTTTCTCATCTCTGAAGTGTTCTAAATATAAAGCTAGGAAATTATAGTTCAACTAAAATCAAGTCTGGTTTTAATTCAGCAGCTCACTGGGCTGCGGCTGTCAGCGTCTAAACCCCACTGAGTTATTATCTATGACGCTTCTGCAGGAGTCACCTGTGGTGCGATGCAACATGTGGCAATTGTGTAAATATTTCCTCCTCAGCTTAGTCTGAAAGTGTCCTGATTTGGTCTCTAACCCCTCCCAAAGCTGTCTCACTCCTGACTGAAAAGGAAACCACACATCAGGTGTGTTCAACCACACCTTCTGCAGAGCTGGAGGAGCTGCTGAACCAGCAGAAACAACTAGAACATAAATCTTTGAGCATGTTATAAAACCCTAAACTAAGTCCGTTTCATTCATGCAAGGACATTTAGAAGAGTTCTCAAATGTTTGACAATTTTAAACATTGTAAAAGCTCCCTCGTTTCAGTGAGACGTTAGATTATGATAGATTATGAGAGATTATTCTTGTATTCTGATGTCATTAATGTCAACATGATCACTTCCTAACAGCCAATGATGATGATGATTAAAATGATGAAATGAGAACTATTCAGCAGAATCAAGTTCTGTAGAAGTAGACTCTGAGCCACAAATGGCAGCACTACATGGAGAACCCAACCCTCACCAGAGCTCTTTTTAAACTGTGGGACGATGATTACAGAGAGACAACAGGTGAGCTGATTATCTGATGAAGAGCAGGTGTGCAGAGTGACACTGGGAGCCAAAGAGGAGGGGAATGAAGAACATGGTGCTATGATAGAGGGTGTTTCTCAATCTCAAGGAACCTCACCTTGATGCCTTGGTCCCGCCCCGGTTGCCTAGGAGATACGTCATCAGGAACCGCCAAGGCGTGTTCCAATCGGTTCCATGTGCTTCCAAGGCATCTGTCCTCCGTTTGTTAGCCGTTTAGCTAATTGAGCAAGGATACATGAGAGGTGCCTTGGTGCCTTCTCTTGGTCAAAAATATCCCAGAATGCAGCGCGGTATTTTCAAACAGATCTGATCAGGAACCTGCAGCAGCTACTTCAGGGGCAAATTTCCACTTTAAATGTAAGTCAACTAATTGTAGCTATTGGGCTGATATGTAAAATGTTTATTTAGGTCCAAACCAGTTATCTATGGTTGGTTAGTTGCTTAGTAGTTGCAGCTTTGGTGGCTAACAGGTACTAACTCACTTACACATTTGATTTAACCAATATATACACAATTAAAAAAGTAAAAGGCTCAATATTAAAACTTAACATTACTATGATGGGAGGGACATCAACAGGGCGCGTAAGCAGGGGGCGAGCTCTAGCCGGCCACGGTCACGTGGGGCAAGTCTGTTTCATTGAACCATTTTCTTTGACCAAGGAAGGACAGTGTCCTCGTAAGCAAGGCGTCTGGCAGGCAAGGCGCGGTTCCTTGAGTTTGAGAAACACCCAGGGTGTTTGCCTTCTCTATTCTCAGAAACAAGAAAAGGAAAAGAAACAATTATCACAAAAAAAACCCCCAAAAAAACCCGGAATAACAGAAAATCAGCAGAGTTTTCCTAAATCCATCAGATCCAAAAGTTTCTTTCTAGAGTAGAGAACCTTTGAAATACATACATAATTTTAATGAAAATTTGAATTATTAATTTATTTGCATTGCAATTTTCTTGGAACTCATTTTTTAAAAGCTTAAAACACACAGACACGTTTTGTCTGCTTTGTTGTAACTAAAATCTTATTTTTGCTCAAAATAATAATAAAAAAAAAACATTTTATTCTCTACAGTGTTTTTATTTTGGTAAATTTTAATTTTCCTCTTCAGTTTCCATCTTCGTCCCTTGGGGTCAGTTTTCTGCTTTAAAGTGTTTTATAATTTAAACATTTAGTGAGGTTTGGTGAATTTGCCTGATTTAATTAAGCAATAAGTTATTTTATACTTCAATAAAGGAAATAATGAAGCTGTATTTAAACTTGGATCAGATTATTGTCCACAGAGACAGAAACGTCTGAGTGAAAGTCTCTGTGATTCAGGAGCTTTGATGAAATAAATCCTTCTTTCAAACCATTTTTACAAGATTTGTCTTGATCTTTACAGAAAGGCGTATGCTCCCTATACTCGGGATTTACTGTGAAAACATTTACTGGGAGAGTTTCGATTTTATGAGTTTCATTAAAGTGTTTGAATGTAAAGATTTTATTTTAAACTCTCCCTCAATTCTACGATGCTTTTATCCTGCTTTGGTTTATTTTAATTATGTTATTGAATTATTTTTGTTCGCTTTCTCTTGTCCTTCCTTCCTTCCTTCCTTACTTACTTACTTACTTACTTACTTACTTACTTACCTACTTCCTTCCTTCCTTCCTTCCTTCCTTCCTTCCATACGTCCTTCCTTCCTTCCATAGTTAATTATGTTCTTCCTTCCTTAATTTTGTCCTTCCTTCCTTATATCCTCCCTCCCTCCCTTCCTTCCTTCCTTCCTTCCTTCCTTAATTAATTACTAAACTCCTCCTTCCTTCCTTCCTTCCTTCCTTCCTTCCTTCCTTCTTTCCTTCCTTCTTTCCTTACTTACGTACTTACTTCCTTACTTACTTAAAGCAACATTCCGCAACTTTTACACCTTAAAATGATGCTTTTTTGTAAAGTTTTTGCATCATAGTATTATCTATTATGTTCATTTTCATACCTGTGATAGTGTTGGGGGGTCCCACGCCTGTTTACAGCGCTATACAGTCTTTGTGCATCGGGTAGCGACGGAAGTACTGACTGGTTGTCTTTTTACGGCAGAATATGGCAAGCCAAAGGGATAAATAAGCGCGCGTTCTAAACGCACGTTATGTCCACCAAAATGCACGTCTTAAACACATGTTTTGACGCCAAAGGGGGCAAAAACACGCGTGTTCTAAAAGCGAGCATTATGTCCGCCAAAACCGGCATCTTGAACGAGCGTTTTGGCGGACATAATGCGAGTTTAGAACGTGCATTTTTTTTATCCGTTTGGCTTGCCATAATTGTATAACGTAGACTCGCTGTAGCAGCAGCAGATCCACCAAAGAAAGCTAGAAATCCCTTATCAGAGGAATCTAGGAAAAGAAAAGAAGAACGTGATAGAGCAAGAGCAAAGACCAGAGTTATTATTGGGCCGTCTTTTCCTCGCTGGAGAGCTCTTTTAGAAAGAACAGCATGAACTACGGACTCTGACCTAGCCGTGCTGCTAATGGCTAGGGAAGTAATAAATGATTTCACCAGGGTTATTGTGTTTGGTCGGGCATAAAGTTGTTATACAGTCCTGATAAAACTATTTATTCAATGTGTGGAGGTGGAAAAGTTTGTTTTCATTGTTTTGACTGACATTAGGAATGTAAACATGCCTCTTATGCCCGAGAGATTTAATGTTACGACAGTGACGTTACGCAGCAAGCCTCTAGAGGGCGACAGAGACCATATAACTGCAATCTTGTGGAATGCTGCTTTAATTACTAAACTCCTCCTTCCTTCCTTCCTTCCTTCCTTCCTTCCTTCCTTCCTTCCTTCCTTCCTTCCTTCCTTCCTTCCTTCCTTCCTTCCTTCCTTAATTACTTCTTTAATAGGGGCAGTAGTTCAGAAGGTAGAGCGGGTTGTCCAGCAATCGGAAGGTTGCATGTTCAATCCTGGCTCCCCCCACAGAATGCTGCTGTTGTGTCCTTGGGCAAGACATTTAACCCGCATTGCCTGCTGGTGGTGGTCGGAGGGACCGGTGGCGCCATTGCACAGCAGGCCCCGCCTCCGTCAGTGCACCCCAGGGCAGCTGTAGCCACATTGTAGCTCATCCCCACCAGTGTGTGAGTGTGTGGGTGGATGACTGATTGTGTTGTGAAGCACCTTGGGGGGTTGTAGAACCCCAAGAAGGCGCTACACAAATACAGGCCATTTACCATTTAATTACTTCCTTCCTTCCTTCTATCCCTCCTCCCTCCCTTCCTTCCTTCCTTCCTCCCTTCCTTACTTACTAAAATCCTCCTTCTTCCTTCCTAGTCTCCATCTCACCTTCTGCTGGCTTCATCTCTAATCACGAATGTTGGGAGTTTTTTATTATTATAAAATAAAAGTGTAAAAGTGTTTAAGTAAAACTCAAACATGATGGAACCAGTTTACAGTTTTAAGCTGATATATGTGTTTTATTAAATCTGTAACTCTGGAGAGTCTTCTCTAACGGCCTTGTTGTGGTTTTTACTACCTAAGGTATTTGTTTGGGTTCTGGTGTCGCCTTCTGGAGTCAGAAAGTTGTATCTGTCTTTGTGGGTCAGAGTTCATGACCCAGAGGTTATCATGGATGGGTACAGATGACTTTGCACAATCACATTTTTACATAATGCAAATGCTAGCACAACTGCCATACTTCCTTTTGTTACCTACCAAGCCTCCTATATGACGTTTCTCATGATGCTAGTCTCCAGCCTCCTCTTTTAAAAACAAACAAACAAAAATGTCCACTTTTATCGAAGGATCTTGCATTGAGAAAATCCTGTAATCCTGCATCATTTTCAGGTTGTCTGCTCTCCTGTAGGTTTGTTAATGACGTGCATCAGTTTGTTGAGAAACAGCAGAAGAGAAACAAACCAAACACATAAACTGAAATAGTTAAAATGCTTTTATAACTAAACCCTCTACACAGATTCTGGTTGCAGATTAGTGACGATATGTTGTCAGAAAATGCTGCAGGATTTAATAAAGAGATGTTTTTCAACCCCCCTGAAGTCCTTAGTCACCTTCACCCCCCCCCAACCCTCAGAACCGCCTCCAGCGGCCTTCGTCCACGTGTGGATTTGATCATATCTGTCTCAGCAGCGTCTCTCTTCAGTAAACAACAAGGTAAATAAAAAGCTAAGGCGCCGATGGTGGAGATAGCATCCCATATCTGATTTAATGCAGCACATGAAGGCCTTGATGGAGAAACACATTAAAGTAAAACGTGTTACCTGCAGCCATGTTAATGAACTCAAACTCATAACTTGTCTTTATTTCTTAACCTTGGATTGAGTTTGCGAGAGCGCCGAGGAGAAAACAACATGTGCGACGGATCAGAAACCCTCCAGATCTCATCTCTTTAAACATCCTTCTGCTTCCTAATGATGATCCTGGAAAAACCAACAAGACTCAATAGAGTTGTGGCGGCCATCTTGAATTGTGTTGACACCAAAAGTTAACGACTTCAGAGAGTTTCATTAAATTCCGTCCAGCAGGTCGACTCCATTGGTGTTTATGATGAGAACGTCTCTCAGCTGCTAGCTCGCTAACCTTTAGCTGGATATCTGTAAAACTGATGGTGTTATGGATTTTCTATGGGTTTGTGTTAGGTCCAATCCCAATACTCGCACTGCGCCCCACGCCCTTCTGTGAAGTGCACTTAGAGGAGGTGTGACATAAGGCTTTGAGTGCGTAGTACACAAGTGTGCCGATTGGGACAGGGAGCATTGCATCATCGACCATGATGCATGCCGGGTTGCCGGTCGCGTGGTCACCTTCTGCACTTGAGAATCAGAAACACCCTACGCACTCGCGCCCCTGGCTGGGAATGTGCAACTGAAGGGTGCAAGGGTGGAAGTCGAGTATTGGGATTGGATCTTAGACCAGTGTGCTGCAGTGGCCATCTTGAATTTGATTGGCTCAAACAGGTAAGACGTGTCCAAATTCAGAGGCTGAAATTCCAACCTTTGCTTCTAAAGATGACTTTTCTATACCAGCTCCTGGCCTAGTGGTAGAGTGTCCGCCCTGGGACTGGGAGGTCGGGGTTCAAATCCCGGTCGGGTCATACCAAAGACTTTGAAAAAATGGGACCCAATGCCTCCTCGCTTGACACTCAGCATTAAGGGGTTGGATTGGGGGGTTAAACCACCAAATAGTTCCCGAGCGCGGCCACAGCTGCAGCTCACCGCTCCCCACCACGGGGATGGGTCAAATGCAGAGATGTAATTTCACCATTGTGTGATGATGACTTGGGACTTTAACTTTATGATTTTTACGTCTGCAGGTGTGAGACTGAGCTCAGCCACTAGGAGAGTTTTGTGTCTGCCTTCATTAGAGGATCATTAGAGGAAGAAGAATAACTCATCAACCTTATCAGAGCTTATTGCAACAATCAGGTTGCAAAAACCCAGAGAGATCCACGGCTCTCTGAATTTTAATGTCAGTGTGGCTCAGTAGCTGTCGTCTGTGTTTCAAGTCAGAGTTCGTTACCTAATTAAGCAGCGATGGCGCCTCAGGAAGGAGAATCAAGAGCCTCATCAACACTCTTATATTTGGCTCCGAATAAAAAAGTCGGCATCAAAACGGTTCTGCTAATTGATGGAAATGGCTCAGTCCTTCGCCAGCTTCAAAGAGGAGACTCTCAGTGATGAGCGTTAGCCATAACAGGAACCCGAGGGGGCCCGGTTCCAGTGACATTCAGCATCAGAATCAACACGTCTCCATCACGCCGCCGAGCCTGTTGGGTCTGTGCGTTCAGGACGCCTTCGGTCTCCGGCCGAAGATGCTTCTGCGTGACGAATCCTCACTAGAGACACACAACAGGAAACTGGAGAAGATGACACTGGGTTTGCATGGTGGGGGGCCTTCAGGGGGTGTTTAATGAGCTTGGAGTGAGCCCAGACTTTTGGTCTCTTTTATCTCCGTCGCTGCCAATGCACCCCCCCAGACCTGTCCCCTCTTCTTCACGTCTCCTCTCCCGAGTCTCCATCTCGGCCTGTTTCTTTATCTGGTCCATTTGTTCCCTCTGCTGGATTCGCTTGTGTGCCTTCTGGCCATCAGCGGCGTTCCTCGTCTCTTCCTTCATTAGCCGAGGATCCGCCTGAATCAGGACACGCAGGAAGAGAGGAGTCTGGATTTACACCTGAGCTTTGGCCTTAAAGCGTGATACGGAGGTCTGCTGTTGGTGTGGTGTTCTGCAGGTTACGCTCACCTGCTGGGATGATTTCTGCTTCATCTGTAGGTAAAAATGTCACAGCTATAGAAGCTGGTCTCAAAATCTGGAAAACTAACATCCAGATCAGGTCTCGTAGCAATCAGGACACTAAATAAACTCAAACTCTCAACAAAATTCCACAAAAGTGTGTTTACTGCATCAAAAATGTATTTTACGTAGATTTTTATTTCTAAATTTGGCTCTAAAATATTCTTTATTTTTATCTGTTATGTACGGAAGCCCTGAAATGCAATGGAAAGTTTTTTTTCTTGTGGCATTTTTCTAAGTTTTTTTTTTGCTAAGTCCAGAGGCAAGCGGAATTTTTTTTTTCTTGTGGCATTTTTCAAAGGTTTTTTCTCCTACAAATTTTCAAAGTTTTTTTATTTTTTCCTCAGCCCGGACAGGCAAAGAAAGTTTTTTTTTTCTCCAACCAATTTTCCAAGTTTTTTTTTTTGTTGCTCAACCCACCTTAGCAAAAAAGAAAATTCAGTTGCCTTTCAGGGCTTCCGTAGTTATGTCAAATTCACCATTTCAGTAAAAACTAGTTTAAGGGAGTGTTCCTGATGTGTTTTTTGTGACTTTAAGACATTGCAGCTGATCAGCTGAGGCGGCCATCTTTAATCAGGTTGTGTCCAAAAGTGAATCAGTGATCGACGTTCATCCTGGGTTTAGTTTCTAACAGTAATAAAATCCGTTTGGTGCTTTATTAGATATGTAGATAAATAGTAACAGGCAAAAACATTATTGTCCTTCCATTTTTCAGCAGCAGGTTTAAATCTGATCTTTGAGGTGATTTTCTCCTAACGGAGCCGGAGAATCCTGTTTTTCTGAGGAGGAAATCTGGGAAAGCTGCTCCAGATCTGAAGGTTCTGGATCCTTCAACATGACTGCAGCTTCTCCATCCTGGGAAACTTATTTATGTTTGGAAAACTCCGTTTCTCTGACCTGCAGCCGAGCTGATCGCGTCAGAAATGATAGAAGTTTATTTTAATGAGCTCATTCTTCTGAACATAAGCAGGAATCTCTGACATGATTTTTTTTTTACTTTAATTTATTCTGAAATCTGCATCAGTGGATCCAGCAGAAGCTTTCCTCGCTGATTAAAAAGTGTTTTCCTCGGACTCGGAGGCTTGTTGAGTCTCCGTCTGAAGTGGACTTTTTAGAGAAGTGGAGGAAAGTTCTAAACCCTTCGGACCGTTCTGCTTCTCCTGTCTTTGAGGATGTGTCCTCACACACAGCTTTGTGTTCTGTCCATAAGAGGACCCGCCCCACACCTCCACACCTCTCCAGCTCTCATCATCATCATCATCACCATCATCGGTGGCGGCAACGGTGGAGCCAGGAGAAGCACAGAGAAGCGGCCATATGCTGCTCGCAGTAATCGGCTCATTAGGCTCCAGCCTGCTCGCTCTCAGCCTGAATGGAAATGTGAAATATCAGACACCACCAGATGCCCCCGTACACGTTCACATGTGCAAACAAACAAGCCTGCACATATGTGCATACATAAACACAGTCACACTTTCAAAAACACAATCTGCTGTGCACGCTCCACGCACGCGCAATGGGCTGTATGAATAATCATGGCAGGTCTGACGGCTGATAATCAGCATATTACTCAGCGTTCGGCCTGCCGTCCTCCATCAGACACCCTGTCTGTCAACAGAACCGGGGAGTTCTATTCGGTGGGTCAGAGGGGCGGATCCTGGAACAATTATTAGTCAACATTGTTTCATCATCAGATAAAATCCTTATTTTGGTCTGTTTGAATCCCTACAAAAGATAAACACTTAGGATTCATTTACAATTTATTTTTCCTTCAATTCAAACTAAACTCAGAATAGATTCTGAGCCGTCCCAGCAGCTTTAGGTAAGGGTCACGGTCCTAAAAGACTCTGAGGACCTGCTGGACCCTCATTCTTTATAAAATCCTTGAAAGGCTCAATCATAGCTGTGTGCAATTTCATCAAGATCAGGTATAAGTATCCTCACGTATCCTCATCTTTCACCCTTTTCACATTTTTTTCTTGTATTGTTTAATTACAGCTCCTTTTTCCATATTGGTGCTTGTTTTATTTTTCCTTGTCTGACAACGCTCCACTGTTGGAAACTGAATTTCCCAGAGGAACCATGAATAAAGTTGATCTGAATCTGGATCTGGAACGACCTCGGAGTGGAGATGCTGCTCTTTCTCACCAAAATGAGTCACCTGAAGTCATTTCAGGCACATTCCACCGCGAGGAGACCCCAGGAGGAGCTACAGAGTGTCACTAGGGAAGATTGTGCTTGGAAAAGAGGACTGAGGAATATGTTTAAAATCCCTGAAAACACCCGAATGGAATTCTGAAACTCGATCAAGGAACCTGAGAACATTTGAAGACATTACAGGAACCCCTGCTCATGTTTCAAGACAGAAGTTTTAGGGTCCTGATGGGGGAGTGCTCATCCTCCTGTGTGAATCTTAAATCTGGGGTGCCGCAGGGCTCTATTCTTGGTTTACTTCTGTTCATTGTGTACCTGCTGCCATTGGGGGGATTTTCTGCAAGCATGACATTAAATTCCACCTTTATGCAGATGACTGTCAGGTTTACATCCCGCTGCAGCAAAGTCAATGCATTCAATCCACATTCTTGTGGATTGCTTGGAGGACGTCCAGTCATGGATGGTATTAAATCTCCTGAATTCTAATGAGAGGAAGGCTGAGGTTGTTGCTTTAAAACCTAGCGAGAGGAGTGTGATGGCCACTGCTATGACCTAGATTTGTTAGCCCCGTACGAGAAGTCAGTTTTTATAGATCTTGGGGTGAAATTAGATGCGGCTCTGGAACAGACTACCATTGGCCATCAGACAAGCTCCTTCACTGCAATCATTTAAGCGTCAACAAAAGACTTATTAGCTTTAAACACAGTGCTCCATGAGGGCAACAGCCCATGACTGTTATTGCTGTTTCATTGGTCGTATTGTGACTTGTTTATCTGTCGTGTTCAGTGCTTTGGATCACCTTCACAGGCATAGAAATCGCTTTATAAATAAACTTGATTGATTGGTGTTTCCTCCCTTAAAGTCACATCCCAGTGAGACGCCGTCTCTCTGTGAACACATCACAGTTCATGTTGGTTCTGATCAGGTAAAAGGTGAAGAACGTGGATCCGGTTCTGGTTTCTAGGCCAACGTTTTCACTGGACCTCCAGGCAGAATTTCTGCTCTACTGAGATAAATCAATCACACTGATACACACATATGTGCAGCATGTTCTCCATAATGCAAGTACGCTCATTATTAATTCTCTACTGCCTCCAGCTAAGAGCTAAGCTGTACGCTCCTACATCCCATAAGGTTTTTAGTCCATCTGTGTGATTTTATCTCTGTGACGATGCTGTGATGTAGTTAATAATGTGTCTCCAGAACAGAAGTTCTGCAGGATGAGAAGCGTTGAAGTTTAGGCTGTGATTTTTTTTAATCTTTCAGAACAAACCCATAAGTCTCTGCTGCTGAGATTGGCTCAGCTGCTCAACATCTGGCTGCTCTGACACCATCCATGCATCACTGTGCAGACGAAAGGGACTGGGTGGAGGCTCAGACAGGTCAGATGTCCGTGCATCTGAAAAAGGAGCTGATTGGGTCTCATCCGTTTTTCTGTTTCAGCTCAGAGTGAGATGATGATGATGATGATGATGAAGAGGAGAAGGCAAAGAGTGGTTTGCTCCCAAAATCTTTATTTTTCCTCACCCACTTCATTTCAATCACACCTGGAGTCCGTCTCCAACTCCAGAGAAATTAAAGGTGACCGTTACCCCAAATATGGAGGCTGTAAGGCAGAGGTGTCCAAACTGTCCAAAACACGGGGGACAAAACTCTAAAGTCACCAGGCGCAAACATTTTAATTCCATCCATCCATTCTTCTGCTTATCCGGGCTTGGGTCACGGGGAAAGCAACCTAAGCAGAGCGGCCCAGACTTCCCTCTCCCCAACCGGGGCCCAGCCATTTGGGCCAGCTCCTCCGGGGGAATCCCAAGGTGTTCCCTGGCCAGCTGAGAGACATAGTCCCTCCAGCGTGTCCTGGGTCTTCCTTTAGGTCTCCTCCCAGTTGGATGTGCCCAGAAAACCTCACCAGGGAGGCATCCTAACCAGATGCCCGAGCCACTTCAACTGATGCCGCTCAATGAAAATTTTAGTTTTATCTGCATATGTTCAATAATATAGTGCAATAATGTAGTGAAAATAACAGTAAAACTATGTCATGTAGTGTTTTAAATGTTGCTTTTATGGTTTTCATCTATTTCTCCCAGCCTCTTACATTGGTTTTATATCACGTACATCTTTGTGCAGTTGGCTAGTGGCTAAGTGTTTTATAAGTAAATGATTGATGGATCGATTGTCCTGAGATGTAAGGACATCAGCTTCTTGCGCTATAAAATTTTACTCTCTTCAAATTATTTTATTAATTATAGAGACTTAATTTTCATTAAAATATTTATTTTTTGTTATTTATTTTGAGTCGGAAAAGGGTAGAATGCCTTCTCCAGGTCAGGGACGAGGTCCTGCCCCAAGTGGAGGAGTTTACGTATCTCGGGGTCTTGTTCACGAGTGAGGGAAGGGTGGAGCGTGAGATCGACAGGCGGATTGGTGCTGCATCTGCAGTGATGGGGGCGTTGTACCGGTCTGTCGTGGTGAAGAGAGAGCTGAGTCGAAAGGTGAAGCTCTCAATTTACCGGTCGATCTACGTTCCTACCCTCACCTATGGTCACGAGCTTTGGGTAGTGACCGAAAGAACGAGATCGCGGATACAAGCGGCCGAAATGAGTTTTCTTCGCAGGGTGGCTGGACTCTCCCTTAGAGATAGGGTGAGGAGCTCGGTCATCCGGGAGGGGCTCGGAGTAGACCCGCTGCTCCTCCACATCGAGAGGAGCCAGTTGAGGTGGCTCGGGCATCTGATTAGGATGCCTCCTGGACGCCTCCCTGGTGAGGTTTTCCGGGCACGTCCAACCGGGAGGAGACCCAAAGGAAGACCCAGGACACGCTGGAGAGATTATGTCTCTCGGCTGGCCTGGGAACGCCTTGGGATTCCCCCGGAGGAGCTGGCCCAAGTGGCTGGGGAGAGGGAGGTCTGGGCTTCCCTCCTTAAGCTGCTGCCCCCGCG